>JAMPIV010015747.1:0-282037 GCA_024509875.1 Oreohelix idahoensis | reverse complement strand
ATTTAGGGTCAATGGTCGTGGGAGGTATTCTTTGGAAAGTGGCAAGGATGAGGCATTTATCTAAGTTTGTAGTTACTGCTCAGGAAGTAGTCAGGGGCTGATTATGAAGAAGTTGGGAGTGCATGGGTTTTGGGGGGGTTATACCCCTGCTTTAGAAGAATTGACAACGCCAAGGAACAACTAGTGTTCGTAATTCTGTCCGGGCGAAGCACGGGTTGTGAATGGGAGACGGCTACAGAGCGTACCGAGAGTCTGAAAGGGGGTAGGGCAAAGGATAGGGTTTTTGTCAAGGAATAGTGCGAAAGTTCTAGTGTTTTGATGGAGACGGGTCGCAAGACGCCTAAGTTGGTGACTGAGCTAGCAACCGACTAATGACAGTCGACGGTTCCGAGGCTTAAGGAGTAGGAGGTGAGAATAAAAGGGAGGGCTCAGCAATAGAAGGTCGGCAGGCAAGTGGTATGCCTGCGGGAAGGAAGTTTTCACGGGATCCGAGCTGCAAGGTTTTGAGACGAGTTCGGGGGTGAGAAGGATTATGGGGGGGAGACCGTTCGTATGAGTCGAGAAGTGGTAGTGGTAGAGGTCGTGGGATGTATAGACGGAGAGTCGGCAGGTGCGATATGTGTTAGATTGGGATTATGGGAGGGTTTTGGGAGGTGACGGTAAGTGAGTTATACACTCTTGGGTCCAAGTCGAAGAGAAGTTTGTAGTTGCGTGTATAACGGGGCAGGTTGGGTTCGATGGCGGACGAAGGCATGCTTATGCAGGTTGGTGTAGTTTGAGTAATGGTGGGGTTTTCAGTTTTAAGAGTTGGCTAAGCCTGCGCGTTTTTATTCTCACTGAACTCTGGGTTGGAGTAGTATCGTTATTTGGACTGTGTGGGATAAACTGTTCAGCCGCGAGAAGCGCGTTTAGCGGGAGTGGTTGGGGTGCGGGGAGGAAGGTTTGAGGTGTCGGAAGTGATTGGCTTCCTAGCGCACGTAATCGGCGGCAAAAAAGGGGTAAGCGGGGGACGAGGGGAGGGAGAGATTAGTGAGTTGGCTATAGGCGGGAAGAGGTGAGGGAGTGGTGTAGGTTTTTAGGGGGATAGGGTATACGTAGGTCTGGGTTTTTGTGGGGACGTGGGGCGTTGCGAGCCGGCGGCAGGTGGTAATGAGAAGTCGGTGTAGCCCCGGGTATGTCAGTCGATTGTGGAGTGTGGGAGGAGAAGGGACGTTTGTTAAGGAATGTCAGTCAGTTTCCCGGCCGTGAGTGGTGTCTATACGTGACTAGTGAGGGATGCGAGGTGAGGGTATTTGACGCGTGGTTAGGAGAGGATAGGCCAGAGGTAGTAGAAAGAGCCGGTGTTATAGGTAGAGATTATTGGGAGAGGAGAAGCAACGAGGGCAGGAGTCCGGAAAGGGAGGGGTGTAGACAGGAGGGATTAATTTGAGGACTAGTCGGAAAAGGCTGGGGGACGCGTTTGGACGCGTAGGGGGGAGCGTTTAGAGGGTATTCAGACGAGTGCCTTGAATGTAAAGTAAATATGTAGATTGGGAGACGAGCATGGGGCTTTGGGGTTTTAGGGGATGAGGGAGTAAGTGGGCTAACGGGGCCTGAAGACGCGAGGATTTGGGCCACAACGCGTGATGCGGGGTGAGGCGGAGTTGAGGACGGTGGTGGGAGGCTGGGTGTGAGGGTTGTTTCGCGAGTGGTTCCAGGTCAAGTAGTCGGGGCCGATTCCCTAAGTCGACAAGACCAACAGAAAAATACGTACAAATACAGCAAGACGAAAGAAAGCAATAAACAAAGAATAATATTGACATACAATAACAATATCAAAACAACAACTTCGAAACCAAGTCTCAAAGATCCTGTATACACACACAACCCAAACAAACACCCCACACTGAAAACACACCCCCACCCCCCGAACAACCAAAAAAATCCACAAACTAAAACAAAAACAAAAAACACTATCCATAACAACAAAAGAACAAACGAAAACACAAAACACCCAAGATCGACCCCCACCAAACCCCATCGGCAAAAAAACAAACACAAAAACAAACACTCTTTTGAATGACGACTCAGGAATGTAAAACCTTTTTAAATAAAAAACCAGATACCTTTGTTGTTAATGTATGATGCTTCACGCCCCCAGCAACCCCACCACAAAACAATTTTACACACTCGTCACGTCATATGTAATGATGGGATTTAGGACAACCCATTCCAAACCCAACACCCATACCTAAAATAACACAACCCCATCCAATGGGATACCAAAACGAGCTCGACATCACCGGGCAAAAAAAAAACAAAATGGATCCCACCCACACATGTTCATACACACCCATCTTTAGCTACTGGTCACACCCACGATGAGAACAGAATCGAGCTGATAAATAATAAAAAATTGAAAAATAATAAAAAAAATAAATAATTAAATATTATGGATTGCGACTGTTTTTCTTACAGATCCATTGTAACTCGGTCAGACCAATTAATAAAAAAATTATCCTCCTCTTTTTCTTGCATGTTCTAGGTGTACAGATAGATCTCTCTTTGTTTAGCGCGCTTCATGGCTTTTAAGGATATCAACTAGCTCTCCTTGTACTTTTCTCTTTCGTTCTTGGATATCTATTCTCTTATGCGCTCCTTTCTCCTTTCTTCTTCAGAGTCCTTGTTCACTTGCTTTTAAAGTACTCTTTTTTGTCCAAAGTCAAGGACTTTTCACCTCTTCTTTGATCTGAAACTCTATCATTTTTCTCCTCTTTACTCTAACAGACAGTTCTCCCTTCTCAGCGCTTGCTCTATGGTCCGTCCCTCTTTCCGAGAAGCAAGCAAAACACCTTCCTCCTTTTTCCCTTCCTTCACTCTGATCCTTTTCTCTCTCATCGCCTCTTACTTCTATGAGAAGCCTATAGATACATGTTTTCCTGGACGTGGACCGTATCGGGATCTTTTGAGCCCAATTGACGTATCCCTCACCCCTTGTCCTCTTCTCTCTTGCCACAAATGGCCATTCCATTACGATACTCACAACGGCGGGTAAAAGACAAAAATTATTTTATAACCGAGATCATTAAAAAGCAAGAGTAAAAACCCGCTGACCCTCTTTAATCAGTCTCTATAACTAAAAAAGGGGGTGCGGCGCGGTAACAGATCTCGTAACGAGAATACCTCAACTAGTACTATAAATAACAATATCGATAGGAGGCCGGCTATAAAAGAAAATAATATGTAATTTATTCACACAACTCTACGTACGACAATACATTTCGTATCCACCCCTTATAGGTGGCTCACTCTCTGTTAAATAAAAAAAAATAAAAAAAAATAAAAAAAAAAAACGTGTCACACAAGCGAGCAACTAGCTTTGTGTGTTTCCTCCCACATTCGCCATCCCTTTACCCTTTATTTTTTAATAGGGCGACACTATACCATCAAGTTGTGCGCTAAAAACCAACTTCCCACATTGTTGCAGGAGCTGCAGCTGGGGCAGTGGCTGCTAGTGTCACAATGCCCTTAGATGTGTGCAAAACCCTCCTTAACACACAGGAGCATTGTGCAAGGACACATTTAACGTATATAAGTGGCATGGCTTCTGCATTTCGGACCGTATATGAATTTTGTGGTGTTTCAGGGTTTTTTCGGGGACTTTCTGCACGTGTTATATACCAGATGCCATCAACAGCCATTTCTTGGTCTGTGTACGAGTTTTTTAAGTATGTGATCCATAAAAAGAGGCAGCAGGTGCAGGAGGATTTATACATGCGCCCTGCCGTGCACATAGCAACCGCCACTGCCAGGTGAATTGTGCTAAGATTAACAGTGTGTAAGTGTTTTTGCTATTTCATGTCTGTGTCAGTGTGCTTTAATTCTGCCTTCTCATTCTTGCTTGAACTGTATGTAAGAAGCATGTCTATTGAAGAGAGGCCCATGCTGCTGAAATTTTGTCTACAGTCAACCACTCCAGATTCTTAAGTAGGCCAAATTTCTTGTGAAGCAGACCCTTATTTCAGACTCGTAAAATGTGGCCCAGAAAATGTTTACGGCATTGGTAAATTATTTCAGGCTGAGATCTAACTACATAGTGATGACCCTCGGTTTTGACATTTTGTATGATAGTTTCAGTAATATATTAGAATTCTACATTCCTGAAAGTATCAAGCATCATTTCTGCTTGAACACATACTTTCTGTCCTGTTGCCATTTCTACTTTCTTTGACAAGATTTTAATTTATCTGTCACGTCTTATTACTTGTGTATATATTTTTTTTCATTTTAAAGGTGCATTTAGTTTGTAATTAAACAACATTGGAACTCATTGTCTAAAAAAATGATTCAGTTAATTTTGGATCATATGTGAATATTTTAGAAAACTTGATACTAATGACCTATTTAATCCATCTGAATTCTTTGGCCTACATTATAATTCATGAGTGCTGTCCTCAGAATCAATAAACCTATTCATGCTGTATACTTGTGCCTGCTGTAAAATTGCTTCATCATGGAAGACAAGTTTTGAAGTGTCTTTTGCTGATTCCTGCATAAATATTGTTGACAGCATGAAAATGAAAGAGAGTGTCCCTCAGGATTGTTTACAATTTGGATTTTAAATAAAAGTTGAGATGTTCTTAGGGGTCTCTCCCTCTTCTACTTTTCTTTTTCTATTCATCACTCTCTTCTCCCCACTCCCCACTCACACACCACATTCCCACTCTCTCCTCCTTTCAGCATCTGTCTTCCCTCTCTATCTCAGTGTGTGTGTCTGTGTGCATTACTCATTTTCTCATTCTAAAGGCTGTGGAATTATACAGTCGTATAGCAATAACACATGAAGATCTTTCATCATGTTGTGTGTTTTCTTCTCATTATATACATAATGTTACGAAAGATAATTCTAAAAAGGTTGTAAGCCAGAACATTTATTTGGCTGCACAATGATAGATGCATAATGAAGGAAACCTGAGTCCTGTGGAAAGTAAATAAATAAGTAAATATATAAATAAAGGTAATTAACAGGTACTCGTTGGACATAAAGGATGGCACTAGACAACAGAAAAGAAAATATAAGTGATAAGCTTACCGGGAATCGAACGTAGGACCAACCAAACGACGCCATCCCCTTGCTGTGACAGTACATCATGAATGGACGCTCAGCCAATTTTGCACCCCAGAAAAAGTGCATTATTGGCTGAGGTCATTCTCATGACACTCACACAACTATGGTATAGGACCCGTGGACGACCCAGACAGTTTAAAGACGCAATCACTAATATAACTTTCCTATTCGCGATGTACTGTCACAACAAGGCGATGGTGCTGTTTGGTTGGTCCTAGGTTCGATTCCCAGTAAGCCTATCACTTAAATTTTCTTTTCTGCAGTCTAGAGCTATCCTTTATGTCCAACGAGTACCTGTTAATTACCTTTATTTATATATTTACTTATTTATTTAATGATAGAAACACAGTAGGGATTTAACAGTGCATTATTATTTATACCCGCTGTAGAGAAAGGAGCTAAGAGAAATGCTTGCATGTTTAACCAAAACAATAATGGTAAAACTAAAGAAATAAGCTGACAAAGAAACACAAAATTGCTCTTTAATAATACAGAAATATCTGATAAAGTGCCAGAATAGTTATTAAATACATCATCATCATTTTCCTTTGCAATCCTCACAGAATGGAGCCACCACTGTAGCTGGTCCCCTTGCAGAAATCCTGCACCCACCAATCATATGCTCTTGTGGTGGTGGTTTCTGCGACAGTTAGTTTTATATGATGAGTGTGCCAGCCCCACCCCCCCAATGCACAGCTTCATATTAATCGCCTTATACAACATGCCTGAGAGTACAGTAATCCTGTTCTGTCTTAGTCTCTTTAAAGACCCCTCCCCGGGAACTTCATGGAGCTTATTAATTACAACATAAGGGAAAAACATCAGATAATTTGATGCTTATCAGCATCTCAAAAGTAATAATATATTGACTTCATATTGGTCCCAACATACTTGACTACCCCCCCCCCCCCACCCCCCTCCAGCCTGAATTACGAATGCTGTCTTCCTGTTGCAGATTTAGCTAAGAGAGAAGAGAAAATAAAACACCTGTTTTCTTGAACTACCCTACATTAAATTGTCTGACTCATACCAAACCATGTTAAATGTGTTCTTTTCAGTGTGTGCAGTATTGCTCTTTTCCTGTTATAATAGAATGCTGTTTCTATTTCCATGTATGTCACATTATTTAATGTCCTGTGCAGAGCTGTGAAAAACAGATAAATCAGTACCAGTAAATTGTTCATCACACAGTCGGTAAACTAGGACAATTTTAGGCATTATTTTATGTATCTTAGCCACAGTGGGTAGTGAATAGTGCTCATGAAAATGTGTATGCTTACTTTCTGTGTACTTGCTCATGAAAATATGTATGCTTTCTTTCTGTGTATTGCTTATAAAAATGTGTATTCTTACTTTCTGTGTACTTGCTCATGAAAATAAGTATACAATTCTTACTTTCTGTGTACTTGCTCATGAAAATGTGTACTTGCTCATGAAAGTGTGTATTCTTACTTTTTGTGTACTTGCTCATGAAAATGTGTACTTGCTTATGAAAAAGTGTACTTGCTCATGAAAATGTGTATTCTTACTTTCTGTGTACTTGCTCATGAAAATGTGTATGCTTACTTTCTGTGTACTTGCTCATGAAACGAGTATGCTTTCTTTCTGTGTACTTGCTCATGAAAATGTGTATTCTTACTTTTTGTGTACTTGCTCATGAAAATGTGAATGCTTTCTTTCTGTGTACTTGCTCATGAAAATGTGTATTCTTACTTTCTGTGTACTTGCTCATGAAAATGAGTATGCTTTCTTTCTGTGTACTTGCTCATGAAAATATGTATTCTTACTTTCTGTGTGTTTGCTCATGAAAATGAGTATCTTTCTGTGTACTTGCTCATGAAAATGTGTACTTGCTCATGAAAATGTGTATTCTTACTTTCTGTGTACTTACTCATGAAAATTTGTATGTTTACTTTCTATGTACTTGCTCATGAAAATGTGTATTCCTTACTTTCTGTGTACTTTCACTGTACAATAATAGCCTTATTCATTCATTTTCCTTTCCACTCCTTATAGAGCACTGCAGCTTTACATGATGAGGTTGCCAGCCCCCATGCCCAACCTCACATTAGTTGCCTTGTATGACAAGCATGAGGGTACAGTAGTCCTATTCTTTCTTAGTCTCAGTAGAGACCCCCAGGAACTGTGTGTGTGGAGGCTAATGGCTTTATATGATGATGGATATAATCATTGCTACAAGACTTTAGAGAAATTTATTCACAGGCAGTAAAATACACACAATTTTTAGGTTAGATATATGGTAATATTCCTTGGGTCCAGATTTTCAGATGGCAGTTTTTCTTGCAGTTTGTCCAGGTTACATATATGTGCATTACAAAAAGCCATGTCGCATAATTGCTGCTGCACATGCCACTACAAGGATCATTATGACTAATACTTGTTCAGTCAGGCAGGTTAATACAGGCCATAGTTGTTACTTCTTTGTCTGCATAGAAGTATTTGCTGGCCGTGGTGTCATTACTTTTGTGTTGGTGTCAAAGAAGTTTGAGCATTGTCTCAGAAATTGTAAGTGCTTCTGCAGACCATGGAAGATCATATGAAAGGTTACAGGTTTCAGGTCCTGGTTGAGACATTTAATATTGGACAGTTGACAAATTGAATTAGCTTCAACATTGGACTATGTTGTTATTTGCTGTGAGTTGTAGTTTCTTTCTAAAGCTATAGTAGGAATAGAACAGTAACAGAATGTACCATTTTCTGATAGAAATAGAAAAACAATCTCTCCAAACATGTCAAATATTCAGTTTAAATAATATTTGTGAAATGAACAGACTAACCTCGAGTTTGCTGGAAATGCTGATCATTCACATTTAGTCTGGTTACAAATTATTGTTGATGGAGGCAATGTTAGTTAATATTTAGAAAAGGGAAAGGCATTCATGAAACTGTATATATTTTAACTGTTTATATTTTCAAATGTGGTGTTGTTGTGACCGTATGGCCTACTACACTTTTAGCACTTTTAGTGCTATTAGATTTAGACTAGTAAGTTAAAATGAACACTGGTCATGACACACATGATCCTATGATGTCATCAAACCTTACGTGGCTTACATGCAAGTTAGACCGGAACTCCTTTAAACATAAAGCAATGGTTGGTCAGCATCACTTAATTACTGAGACTTTAGACTAGAAGATTTCTAGCTAGTTAGCTTTAAGAGTATTTTAACAGTCAGTAAGACCCCAAGACCAATTATAAGTTAGTTTCCAGTCTTTCCTTCAATAAAAAATAATATCCGGCAAAGCCTTAGCACCGTATGAAGGATTGAACTAAGGCAACCTAGAGACCAGTGTGACCCTGAGATAGTAGCTCTGAGATATGTACCTTGCTAACTATAAGGCATTACTCACTTTTGAGTGGTAAACAAAAAGCCTTCGGTACCAATGTCGAGAACAAGTGCATTTACAACTAAACATCTTCTACCAACCAGGGCCACTAGCGAACCAGCGCTAACCCCTGCAACTGTTTTATAGCGGTCCCTCTACGCTTCTCGTAGACACCATCGTAAGTAACAGAGAGATTCGTTTTATCCTAAATATTTATTTCAGTTAAGGCTCCACAGATTATAAGACATGCATGAATAACGACTACAGTAAGATTATAGCCTTTCTGCATCGAGGCCGTAGTAAGCATTATTTTCTACCAGAAATGATAGTTTATTCATTTTGTACCACAAGTAATGCATTTCTGGAAATGTAACAACAATGTTTGCCTGAGATCTATAACTCTAATTCAGGCCTAGAGAAATGACAAATATCTAGCCAGAAATAAACTTTGAATATAAAGAACTGGAATTATCAAATAATCTGCTGTTACCAGTTCTGTTGACATTGTTTGCTGATCACCATTTTAAAATACACTAATGATCATGAAGCCTTCCACTACTCTCAACACTCACTAGATACCAAGAACTTGGGTTGCCTTACTACTTTTGTAACACCTCTTGCGGTTAGCAAGTACAATACAAAAGCTCCTAAACAAGAAGAACCCTTTGTCTAAACAAGGGTTGAACTCAAAATTGGTCTATCTTGTCCAGTCCCACTGTCACATTGTATAATTTTTTCTTTCAGTAGTGTCTAAGAAATGAACATAAAAAACCATCTTTCTAATCTTAAACTGGGAAACGTTGGCTTTTGAGTGTCTGTATTTGAATTAACGCATGCAGTATTGAAACCTCATCTTGGTATTAAGCTTTGTCTTCTAATTAGCTTCATCCATATTTAATAGTTTTCACGGCTGTGGCAACTTAAACTTTATAGAAGTGTGTATGAGGCTTGATTGATTTCACATGTCATGAAATGTTTTATATTTTATCTTTTGTGTTTTCTTCTCTAAACAGCACAGCTGACAGTTAGCAAACCATCATGAAGTGGGCCGTTCCGTAAAAAGTCAGAATCATCGTCAAGCATCAGAAATTAAAATAACAGACATCCTTAAAATATTTGTTGAATATGTTGAGTTTTACAATTTAGTTGTCGTGCCTCTGATGCTGCGATTTTTATTCTATAACATGAGAGCCACAACAGCAAATAAGCTGGTACTGTGTGTATGAACATTGAAAGTCAGAGCTGTTGTTCATAAAAGATGATTGCAGTATTGTTCCCTACATACTGTTTTGATTGAAGGCTAAGACAAGTAAGAAGCAGTAACTGTCATCATGCAAATTTATAACTGATGGTGGTTTTATAACATTGACATAAGGCACAGTTTGGACAAAAGGTCCTAAAATAAAACTCTTGAAGAATTCAGAAACTAACGAACTTTAGAAATAATTGAGAGAAGAACTTTAATTATGTTTCAGTTAAGTTGTTTTGTTTTCAGTGATACCCGAGTATAAATTGTGGATAATTTGTCTGATCCTAACTTTCAGACCAGTAACTTGAAGGCTATATGAATTAGGATGTTGGAAAATTTCTGACATTCTTTCAGATTCACTTGCTCCTGAAGAAATTTTAGTTGTAGCATTTTGCTGATATAGTGAAAGATGTTCTTAAGTTATGTAGGTCACTTGAAACGAGCAGAAAAATTATAGCATTTGTGGGTAAATTGTTTTCTCAATACACATCAAAGGAAAATTTAGCAGTTTAGGCAGGATTACAACATGAAGCATTGGGAGTTAATTAGAATATATGTTCAGAACTAGATCATTTTAGTTTGAAGTTGACTGTGATACCAAGCACTTCAGTCTTGCAGTACATAACACCAAACTGTTATGGGCAAATGCTCATTGTAGTATTAGTTAATATATTAATTTGGAGGAATTTTTTATTTGCCCTGATTAATATGTACTTCTGCCATATTTTTAAGTATTTATTTCCAGTTGTTTTTGGCATTAGTTGTTGATGTTCTCTTTTAAGGGTGTTTAACATAAAATGGCACAATATTTTTTTTTAAATTAATTTTAAGTTAAGAAGGTCAGTAAGAGACCAATTTTTTTAATTGTTATTAAATAAAGTGGCCTTGAATAAGTTTATGATATACATAAATCTCTCTCGCTTGCACACACAGAGTTTATCTCTCTCTTGGCATGTGTGAGAGAGGCCTAGGTTATACAAAACTATACACCTGTTAGTGGGTACTAAGTCAGAGAAAAAAAAGTTGTGTAGAAAAGTGGTAGAAAATATTGACTCTTGATTATTTTCAGAACATTCACTTCTAGTAATTTCACTTATGCTATTAACAGATCAGACTTATATGATTAAATTTCTGCGTGATGCATAGTGTATTTTTTTCCAGAACTTGACATTCCAGAGTCAAAAACACAACTTTCCATCATATCAGTTATTAGTGCTTTCATCACAGCATATCTTCTGGGAATCTTATCTTCTGATCACTTCAGTATTTCATAATCACCTGGCATAGCCAGAGTTCTACAGTCATATTTCTCTCTGCCTGTGCACCTACAAATGGTAAGTCTACAAATGTAGACATCCTGATATACCAAGATTAACTAAATACTCTTCATAAAAGACATTATTACAGTCACATTAAATAAATAAAATGTGACTGATGTCTGACTCTAGAAAAAGCGATGCATGCTCTTATTCATAATTATTTCCTCTTTGGATGTTTTACTGATTTTTTTATTTTTTTTTTACAAAAGTATGAGAACGTATAAGTGTCACTTTAAGCAACATGTTAGCCAGAGCAGGTTGCATTTTTTTGCTCTGCTAAAAATAGAAATCTTTGACCATAAAATTTTTAAGACCAACCAAATACGGGTTGTTGTTTTTTTTTTAAATTGCAATATTGTCTCAACTTTGAAATTTTCATTTATTAATTTCGATTACAAATTTTGAACAGTTCATTAAAGTTAACAATTAGGATAGATATACACTATTTCCCCAGCTCTTGCTTAATTAAAAAAAAATTTCAAGTTTTAGTTGGCACACATCTCTTGTCCTCAGTGTAGTTGGTCTAATTGGTCTACACAATTCTAACTTCCCATGCATGCTTTTGTTTTCATGACTTGGTTTAAACAAATGGCAAGTGGAGGTAATCTATGCTTAGTTCTTGATATTGAATAGCTTTTAGGACATGTTAATTTAGGTTTTTTTTTTTTTTTGACCTTTGTTTTTTGTTTGTTTGTTTTTAAAGCAGTTTTGACTGTTTATAAATTTTTTTAAGCTGTTTAATATCAGCACACCTTGTCAGATGAAGAACATCTACAAGCCCGTATGTACATTCTGATTTATCTTAACTCCAAGTAGATTTATTATTTACAGGTGTTAATCAGATTTATTTGGGGTATATTTTGTCTCTGATAGTGTAATGAGATAGCAAGTTCAGATAATTATTGGAAATATTTTGTTTTTAAGTCTTGATATCACCTGGCCTTTAGGACCTGTTAACTTTTTGATACTCTTACTTAAAACCTTAGACCTTGAGTTTTTTTCCCATAAGAGCAATTTTGATTGTTTTAATTATAACAGTTTTGACTATTTAACTATGATACTCCTGGCTGTTTATTTGCAGCACACCTTGTCAGATGAAGAGCATCTACAAGCTTGTATGTACATTCTAATCTGTCTAACTCCAAGTAGATTTATTGTTTGCAGGTGTTAATCAATTTTTGTTTTTAGTTATATTTAGTTTCCGACAGTGTAATGAGATAGCAAGTTCAGGTAATCGATGAGAATATTTTATTATTAAATAAAAAAAATATATCAACTAGTATTTAGGTTGCGTTAATTTGTTATGCTTTTTCTAAAGACATTAGACCTATGAGTGTTTTTTAGAACATTTTGATTGTGTAATTACACCACTTTTGGCTATTTAACTATAGTGGTTTGGCTGTTTAATTACAGCACACCTTGTCAGATGAAGAACATCTACAAGCCTGTATGTACATTCTGATCTATCTAACTCCATGTAGATTAAAGGTTTGCAGGTGTTAATCAGATTTTAAAATATATTTATTTTCGGGTATCTTGGTCTGAAACAATGTCATGAGAATGTGCACTGTCATGGCAAATTATTGCACTGACCAGAGTCTTGCATTTCTAAAATTAGAATTTCAAAATGAATTAATGAAGCAGTTGAACATCATTGACTGCTAGTTTTAATAAAAGCTCAAAAAGATCACTGTTCATGTTTCCTGTAAGAAGTGGGTAACTGAATTAGGACCATATAACAGTGGTGATATTTCTCACAAAACAGTGTGTTAGAGGCACTATTGTTCTTGTGATTCAAGAAAACCACTGCCCACAATTTTGTGTGAAATTGTTTCAATTTTTCTGTTGGAACTGACACATTTTATTGAAGTTGAAATGTATTGCTTTGTTACAAGAATGAAAAAAGTTTTGATCTCAAAAAATGTTCCTGCTTTGGGACTATGGAAATCATTAAAAAAAAAAAAATATGTGCAGGCTTTAATCTTTGCATACTTAAAGCTGTAATGATTAGCACAGCAACATATGTGTTGGGGGCTTATTTTTATATACTAACCAGTTATATTAGTGGATTGGCAGTTTTTTATTTCTTTAATGCTGTTAGCACTTGTGAGGTTTAGAAGGCCTACAAGTCCTTGTATAAAGAATTTACACAGATTGCTATTTCCAGTTAACATTTATTGTTACTACAGCATTGTAGTTTCTTTTCTGTTTTCCGCTATAGTGGAAACTTTGTTTGAAAAAAAAAAGAATGTTAAAGGCTGAATATCTTGTGCAACTTATTTTTGTCAGAATGTTTCAAACACTGAAGTTATTTTACTTAAGCATGCTATTACTTTGTCTACCATGGCAATAAAGAAACTGTAGGACATGAGCAAATATACCGTAACAAAATAGTTTCCTTAGGAAACATTAAGTCATGCTTGTCATTTTCCTGGTAGCATTTGTCCCTTTGGAGTTTTCAAGCTCTTTGGTCCAAATCCACATAGTCAGATATGGACGGTTTTGTAACACTAGGGTAGCTGTGGTGTTTATCTCACACAAACAGCCACTGTTAACACACTTACTGCAACTGTTAACACACAGTGTCAGTATTCCAACATATACTGCAAATGTTAACACACATAGTGTCAATATTCCAACACACAAATGGCCACTGTTAACACACATACTGCCCACTGTTAAAACACGGTGTCAGTATTCCATCACATACTGCAAATGTTAACACACATAGTGTCAATATTCCAATACACATGGCCACTGTTAACACACATTTTGGTACTGTTAAGACGCATACTGTCAGTAGTCCAACACACATACTGTCAGTGTTCTTACACACATACAGGCCACTGTTAAGACAGAAATATAAAATAGGGCATTGTGAAGAGTTTGTAAAAAGTTAAGTTTATCATAGACTTTCTCATTAGATGCAATAAAGTTCTTCTCATTTCTATTACATTTAACATGTTTGTTGAATAAATAACGGAGATATCAGGATACACATGATACTATGTTATGAGCTGTCTTGAGTGTTCTCTGCAGGATCAACTTTTTCCAGATGTTTGACGGTTTCATGTCAGACTAAGGAGGTTTACATGGAATCTCATGACTATGTGATATTTTATTTTTGTCATTCATCATAGAAGAAATTCCCACCTACTGAAATGTTCAGTACTATTTGTTATATGATATACATTTCTAACAACTCAGAGTAAATCACTAGTCCTTCACATGTGGCTAAAGTAAATCACTAGTCCTTCACATGTAGCTAAAGTTCACGAGATGAGAAAACGCTGGTAGTGTTCGGAAGAGTTATATCCCTGTATTTATAGCTGCAAATGGCGAGTGAACAAATGTCTGATGTTTTTACCATCCAGTTTATTGTAAAAGTATTAGTTGTGGATAATTGTCTAGGCATTATTAGCTGTGGGTAATTGTTTAGGCATTATTAGTTGTGGGTAATTGTTTAGGCATTATTAGTTGTGGGTAATTGTTTAGGCATTATTAGCTGTGGTTAATTATTTAGATATTATTAGCAGTGGGTAATTATTTAGATATTATTAGCAGTGGATAAATGTTTAGGCATTATTAGCAGTTGGCAATTGTTTAAGCACTATTAGCAATGGGTAATTGTTTATGTATGACAGGTCCTCAAACCTTTATCTGAAATTAGAAAAACTTGATAAGATTTTTGTGTGGAGTGCCACTCTTGTGCACAACATGACCCAGGCAGATGTTGGGGTATTAGTTGCCTAGACAAGATACTTATATTATGTTACTAATGGGCCACTGTATTACGGTAACCCAGACAATGCTATATTGTGCATGTTACGTAGTTTATGTTGCCACTTTATAATGGTGATGAGTTGGTGACATTTTCAAATATTTATATCGATTTTAAAAAATTGTACAAATGTGACTCTTCTAAAATAAAAAAAAATTCAGTGATGAAAAGTTTTAAATATTAGTTTCACATTTTCAGTGTTAGACAGTCATAAATAATAATGTATTTGCTTACAAAGTTCTGCCACAGACCCTGCTGGGGTTTTGCCGAAATATACGTTATATATATTTTGAGAACTGATATTCTGAAAAATCCTGAATTCTAAAATGTGTCTGGTCTTAAGTCGTAAAAGCTAAAATGTGTCTGGTCTTAACTCATAAAAGACGTGGTGGTTTTGTCACTTTGAGTTTCCATACAGTTTTAAAGTTTAAGCTTTCTAAGTATTTTTAAAATTATGGTAGGTAATGTTACAGATAGTTGTACAGGAAGTTGAATGATGATTGATATCAAATCAAATTGGGACAAATTAAAACAAAAACTTTGTTCTCCTTATTTTCCCTTTTGCTCCTTATGGAGCATGGGTTCACCAGTACAGCTGGTCCCCTTACAGGAAGCCTGCATCAAAGTATTAGTGTACTTCTGCAGCTGTAGTTTCTGTAGTAGTTCATTTTACATGATGCAAGTGCCGGCCACATGCACAGCTTTGTATCAAGCCCTGAAAAAACTGGCCTGCAGTCATGAGCATGTGGGAAAATCAGCCCAGAGTACTGGCCTCTCACCCTTTAAGAGTTAATTGTTTCAGATAAGGGGTTGGGGGTGTTATTAAATTAATCAGACATTAACTTATAATGTAAATGTTACGTCCATAACAAATGTCATATTCTGTCAACTTTCACCTCTGGGATCATAAAGTTAGTATTTATTTGAGGCAGTGAGGTATTAATCAGGTCCATTTGTAGTTGTAGGTCCATTTGTAGTTGTAGGGGGTTTGTGAGGTATTAATCAGGTCCATTTGTAGTTGTAGGGGGTTTGTGAGGTATTAATCAGGTCCATTTGTAGTTGTAGGGGGTTTGTGAGGTATTAATCAGGTCCATTTGTAGTTGTAGGGGGTTTGTGAGGTATTAATCAGGTCCATTTGTAGTTGCAGGGGGTTTGTGAGGTATTAACCAGGTCCATTTGTAGTTGTAGATGGTTTGTGAGGTATTAACCAGGTCCATTTGTAGTTGCAGGGGGTTTGTGAGGTATTAATCAGGTCCATTTGTAGTTGCAGGGGGTTTGTGAGGTATTAATCAGGTCCATTTGTAGTTGCAGGGGGTTTGTGAGAAGTTAAACAAAGACTAGGAATACTGCTTCCTCATGTTGTAAGATGGGGCTGGCAACCTCACCATCTAAAAGAAATTGTTAGAGAAACTACAGCTACAAGAACACGTTAATGCTTTTGAGCTAAAATGGTGGCTGCATGCTCCATAAGAAGGGACAAGAAAAAAGAAAGATATTAATCAGTTAGGTGGTCAGAGTTTGTTTGTTTTTTTCCAAAAGGTAGAGGGTTGTTTTAATATGGCTATTTTTGGATGTTATTATCCATGTGGGCTTTCAGCTTCCATCATCTGTGGGGAGAAGTGACTGATAATGGAGAAATTGTTTCAGTTCTTTATACATGAACATAATGATAATATATATGTTGAAAGCATAGATTTCAGTGTTCATTCAGAGTGTGTTGGTCATTCAGAGTGTGTAGGTCATTCAGAGTGTGTAGGTCTTGAAACAACACGTTTTGATTAGTGGGTTCATCAGGTTTATTGTTCTTTTGTTGATATTGAAAGGTATATATAATATATTTGTTTGATCAGGAAGTGCAAATAACCCTCATCAAAATGTCCTTCTTCCATCAATGACCGTAAGATTGTTTCAGGGCTGTTGTGCCATGCAACCCTTTTAAATAAACGGGTAAAAACATGTTTCAATGTTTGTTGTGATCCTAGAAATGTAATAATTGTAGGTGAAGAAAGAGTACATTCACTATGAGATATTTGGTGTTTGTCAGTTTTGGCAACTTTCAAATACAAGTATAAGCATATCAATGTGAGATAAACAAAATGTACCTTTACATACCAGCTGCATGAAAATGTTATCAACTCTGTTATCAGCTGTTCTGTTACCTATCATCAAATAATGGGGGTATTACTCTATGCTGAGTCTGGTGAAATGTGTCGCTTTTGTTTAAAAGTATTTTAAGGAGCTCAACTTTAGCAACAATTTTTTAAATGCTACCACAGTTGTCTTATATCTGTTGGTGTCTCTTATGAATGAATCATTCAATCCCTTTCATGAATAACTAAGAAGTGTATTTAATGGATGGATATAATGAAGAATAATGAGGGGGAGGGGGGAACTTGTTATTTATATTTCTTATCAAGGTCTAATAGTAGACCTGAAATAGACACTTATGACCGGCTGAAGGAGAGAGACTTATTGTGACTCTCAAATGTATGTAAACAAGCTAACAAGTGGGGAAATATTTGACACTGAGACCATCACTGGTTTCCTTATATGCTTCATCATCATCATCATATTCCATTGCCCACCTTGTGGTGTGTGGAGCCACCATTGCAGTTGGTCTCCTTGTAAGGACGTCTGCACCAAACATTCACTTGCTCCTGTATCGGTGGATTTTGTGGCAAATTTTTTTTTACAGCATGAGGTTGCCAGCCCATACACAACCTCATATTAGTTGCCAGCCCATACACGAACCTCATATTAGTTGCCTTGTACCTGAAGGTGCAGTATCCCTCTTCTTTCTTTGTCTCTTTATAGGACCCCCCAGGAACTACACATGGCAGAATATATGCTTATATGTGCACTATTTGGCAGAATATATGCTTATATGTGCACTATTTGGCAGAATATATGCTTATATGTGCACTATTTGGCAGAATATATGCTTATATGTGCACTATTTGGCAGAATATATGCTTATATGTGCACTATTTGGCAGAATATGTGCTTATATGTGCACTATTTGGCAGAATATGTGCTTATATGTGCACTATTTGGCAGAATATATGCTTATATGTGCACTATTTGGCAGAATATATGCTTATATGTGCACTATTTGGCAGAATATATATTGTTTTTTTTTTTGGCCACTTTATTGTAATGTGTACGAAAAATTGTTGAGTTTAGTTTTCATCTTTAAGCAACAAGTGCAGTAGTTTTTTTATTTTTTTTTTTTGGTCTTCCACATGTGACACAGTGACATGGTGATGTAACCTTATTTATCATAATGGACAGGGCCAACTTTTTGTTGACAGCTGTTTCTTCCTGCTCCTTTACTATTATGGATTAGTCTTGACTTATCCAATGTCTCCATGGACTTGTCTTACACTTCATCCCCACACACCACCTGCATTTAAAAAAAAAAAAAACCCCCACTAAAAATCAGTCTTTGAGTAATATTGTCCACCTATAAATAGCTCATCAAGAAATACCTTGAGGCTCTTGAAAATGTAAGAGACGTAAGTCCTGTTTTGCCAGTCAAAAGTGGTGGAGGGTTGTGTCTAGAAGGCCTGACTTAAATCAATATAGAGTACAGCAGTGGTCGGCAACTAGGTTTGACCTATTCCCATTATCAAAAGTTTGGTGCATTCCTGTTACCCTGGCCTACAGGAACTACTTGTATTTGTTGTGATGGGGGAAAAAGAAAAAAACCAGGTTGTTTTAGACAAACTGGGTAAAACTACATAATCTAATTCTAATCCTAGCTGGCCTAATGGCTAAACTGACACTTGTTACTATTGATATCTACCCCCAGAAATTTCACAATTATCCTTACCAGAGATAATTTAGCCTTAGTTGCCAACCACAGGGGTAAAGAATTATTGAATAAGATGGCAAGACGCACGCTGTTCATTCCAGTAACTTGTTGAAATATAACCCTTGTTTTTGCTTCCAAGTATTTCACTTAAATGTCTTTTGAATGAACATCACATGGTAATTTTTGCTTGAAAATATTTGGTTATTCATGAAAGGAGATTTGTGTCATTCCCTTAATGAGCTCCAACATATCTGTACATTTCCTCTGTGAATAAAAATATTCTCTCTCACAGGCTAGTTTTTCTCATTTTGTACAAAGCTGGCGTTTATTGTTCGGGCTGCGAATGTAGTGTTTTGAAAGGCAAGCAGATCTGTCCATTGGTGAACAGTTTCACAAATACAATCACTAGCAAGCATTTGCAATCAAACCACACGCACGCACATGATTGAGTCTAGAACACAGAATATAAATCTAACTCAGTCGTCCAAGAATTTAGTGAAGTCCAAGACTTTAGTGATAAGACCTTGTCTAGAAGACAGAATATAAGTCAACTCAGCAGTCCAAGACTTTAGTGATAAGACCATGTCTAGAACACCGCATACTCAGCCATGAGAAAATAGGGTAGAAAAATCAGTCTTGCACATGCCTGTAAGTCCAGGAACACTTTATACTTAAAAGACACAGTGGACCCAAAAAATTCTCTCTCACACACAAAAAAAAGAAGCAAACAGTTCTGGAAAAATGATTTTTCTTTATTTACATTTACAAATGTGGTATCAGTCTTACTTGTACTAAACCAGGACAGAGTCCATTCATTTATAACCTGGGGCCCTTGCTCTTGAAGATGCATTTTCATTGGCTGCCGAATGTAGACGAACAGGAATTCTATATCAACACATCTGAATGAAAATGAACTTTTTTTGTTTGCATTTTTAAAAAGTGTTATGCCATCACTGCCTGGACCCACAACAGGAAGCCTGTTACAAAAAAACTTCATTATGTTCATCATCATTTTCCTTTGGAGCATATAGCCACCATTGTAGCTGGTCCCCTTGCAGGAAGCCTGCACCAAGCATTCATGCAGTGGTGGTCTGTGGCATTTCACTTTACATGTTGAGGTTGCCAGCACCATGTTAAACCTCATTTTACCAAATTAAGATTCCCTGAACTCTATAAATATGATTAGGCAAAAAGAAATAACTTAGGATTCTATCTACAAATTTCTGAACAATATGCTACACATTAACAATCTCTGTTAGGGCAGTCTGTGGAGGCAAGTACAGCGGAAATAAAATTTAGCTAACAGTCACGGGTCTAGTAGACACAGTTAACATGGCTAACCCTGAAGACGTATACTGTCAAGAGACGAGGGCCCCTGATGAAAACACCAGCCTGACCATGTGATGACAATGTGATAAAACAAACTGCATAATTTGTATACATATGAATGGACTGCTACCGTCCAGCGAGTGTAGTACTACAATGACGGATGAATGGAAGGAAAGAGGGCTGTGGTGCATATGTTTTTTAACATGGGAGAAAGTACGGATGCTTCTGCTGATAAACTGAGAGGATCAGTGTAATAAATGAGATAACGATGAGTGTGAGCACATGATTTTCAAGGTGACAATGGCATAAATGGCAACAAGTTACATCACAGGACATGATATCAAATCATTTCATTAATAAATCATGGGGACCACATCATGCATTATTCATTATGTACAGATGAAACAGCTCTCACATTTCATTTCAGTCTGGTTGTACGTGATTTAGATTACTATCACTTGCTTCAGTGAACCAGACAAACTCTATTATGAAATAACACTAAGCACAAAATCAAAACAGCTCTGAGATCTTACACTTGACTAAAACTACTTTCATGTTTCTGCAACTTACAATTTTCTCCTAATTATTAAACATCAAGTGGAACTGGTGACAAACCATTCTTGCAAGTGCCAGATTTCCTCTCTCTCTAAACTCTTCTTCTCTTCTATTTTACAACAGGCACGCATGTCCCAGATAGAATCATCATGTGTAGGTTACTCAGATCATTACAGCAATACATATTTTGTCTATAGACATCAAAGAAATAAAACCAGAATGAAAATAGCAGAAACATTACCGTTGTCATCATCCAAATTATTGGTCAATCAGAAATAGATTTAGATGAAAGTTTCTGAGGAGACGACGAAAAAATAGGGCCACTGCTCCATCAGGCATGTCACAACAGGCAACTCAAATGAGGTTGTGCATGAGGCGAACAACCTCATCATGTTAACTTAATTACTACACCAATCATTGCTTAAGAGTGCTTTGGTGAGGCTTCCTCCAAAAGGATCAGCTGCAATGGTAGCTCCATGCTCTATTAGGAGCAAGATGAGAAAGGAGGAAGAATCTAAAACTGAAACACACAACAACAACAACAAATGTCAACAACTAACACCACTGTTTCCTAGCTGAGAATTATTCTTACAGCTTCTTCCAGCTTATCGCAGCGATATGCATGTTCAAGTCAGGGTATCGGACGTAACCTGTCAGTCTCCTATGACAAACCGCAACTCTGCTCTAACCAAGATCCAAGATTCTGTGATAGCTCTGTACAAATACAAACCTAGTTTCTAGATGGTATTACTCAACAGGAAAGGAAGAATACAAATATAAGATTCCTCTTCTAAACCTAAAGCTGCTGGCCACTAGCATCACCCCTCACAGCTTTCTGAGATTTATTTGACGGGTGACTAGGAAAACATTCTTTCCAATGACAAAAGTGACATGTCACAAGTGCAAAATAATATGTTAATCAAAATATTTATTTTCAGCTGGTAAGAAAATCAGAGCAGACCAGGTCCCTGGGAACATGAGCACTGTAGCAACAGAAGTTATGTCCTTAACAAAGTAAAATATGAATCTAGAATAACAAGTAGGCCAACAAATCAATTCCACATGACATAAAGCAAATTTGGTTTGTGGTGGACAGTGATAAAGATGTCATACTGGAACAATGTACGGTATGACATGACAACTGGGGGAAGGAGGGGGTGATGTCTGTCCTTTTTTTAGGCACCACAAGGTCCTGACATGTATTTATTTGTAGAAATAAATTATCTACACTGGAAATAACATTATAATGGCAATACTGAACACAGCACCATAACACCAACACTGGACTATCACAGTAACAATACCAAACTAAACCACAATACCAACATTGGACTAACACCAGAATACCAACACTGGACTATCACAGTAACAATACCAGACTAAACCACAATACCAACATTGGACTAACACCAGAATACCAACACTGGACTAATGCCAGAATACCACCATTGGACTAACACCGTAATACCAACATCAGATTTAACACCACAATACCAACATTGGATTTAACACCACCGTACCAACATTGGATTTAACACCACAATAACAGCATTGGATTTAACACCACAATACCAGCATTGGATTTAACACCACAGTACCAACAGTGGATAAGACCACAACACAAACATTGAGCACAAAACTACAATACCAACACTGTATACTATAGATACACTCAAGTTATTTTAATTTCCTATTGAAATCTAAGAAGCTGGGTGACTCATGCTTACTATCTGTTAAGCAGCTGATAATTTTATTTTAAACCAAACACCAGCCAATAGATGGATGAGAGTTCAACACAAATATACCCACAAGGCCACATATCAAATAGTACAAGATAAACATTGAGTTCTGTCTTTGCTGAGGTGCATTTTGGTCAAACGGGGCTACGTTCTATTTAAGATCAATAACACACAATATGAACCTATTTATACAAATGCAAATATCATTTTTCTATCTAGCATATTTGGCACCACCAACTTTATCACTAAAATAAACATGTTAGAGAAGTGGAAAACTTGCACAAGCACAGAAATAATTCAGAGTAACATGAAACAGGAGGCAGACAGTCAAGGTTAGAAACATTCTGAGAAATGAGTACAAAACCGTAGCATGAAATTGGAATGACACAACATTTAAAAGAATTCAATAAAGCATTTGTCTCGTAACAACTGGTTCTAAACACTTAATACACATAAAACAGCTTCCATTTAACCACATATACAGAGCATCTCACAAGTTAGTTTACTGAGGAAAGTGTTTTTTCTTCTGTTGATTATTCTAAACGTTGTGGCATAATTAGCATTAGCATTAATCAATTGCTGCACAAACTAAAAAATAAGACCTTCCTTATTCTTCTTCTTTGATCCTTAGCCGCCAACTGTCAAAGCAGTCAGTGGCCATCACGCCTGGTGGAGTCTTGTAGGGCAGCAACAAACTGCTTCCACTTAGTTCGGTCGACGGCCATCCTTTGTACAGTGCTCCAGCTCTGGTTCATTCTTTGCATCTCGGCCTCCAAGTTAAAGACCTTCCTTACTGTAGGTTTTAAATGAAAATGACCTAACAGGTGAATGGAAGTATTATTAGTAGTTTCTGATAATTTACAAATGTGATCCTTATTTTGTAAGCAAAATGTTGTGAGCAGATGAAGCTACACTTAATACAAACAGACAGGAGGTACACAGGCACAATTGTGTTTACTGATGACACAAAAATCCTCATCACGTAACATGGCTAGAACTAAATGTACCAAAAGTGACAGTCTGGGCTGGGATTTGACTTGAAGATTTAACAGGTCCATACTGTTTTAATGGAACATTTACAGCCCAGGAATGCTCAAAGCTACACAAACAAAAACTTACAAACATGACTGAGAAAAATGTTATCAGGCAACATAATGGTGCACTCTTGTAAATTTCCCTTCTTAGGCAACTTGACCAGATAACCTTCCTTCCATTCTGCTGGTATTTCCTCTCTCTCCCAGACTTTGCCAAGTAGTTTGTATAATATCTCTGTAGAGGTATCAATATCTGTTTTGATGGCCTCTGCTGGAATGCAATCTGGACCAGCTGCTTTTCCATCTTTCAGAAGCTTTATGGCTTTCTTTATTTCTTCTCTACTTAGTCGTTTACAGCTGATTTGTAGCTCCTCTTCTGCTGGCTGGATGTCTGGGGGATTAGTTGGAGATGGTCTATTGAGAAGTTCCTCAAAATGTTCTGTCCATCTCTTCATTTGTTCTTGTATATTACTAAGCGATTTTCCATTCTTATCTTTTATGAGGCCATTTGCTTGCTTATATCTCCCTGTTAGCTTCTTTGTGTTGTTGTACAGGTCCCTCATATTTCCTTTGGCTGCAGCTTCCTCTGCTTCCCTTGCCAAATCTTCAATATATTTTGTCTTGTCTCTTTTGATGTTTCTTCTTACTTCTTTGTTTGCTTCTATGTACACTTCATGAGACTTGGCTTTGGAGCATCTGGTTTGTCTTCTGTTTAAATCGGCATGTGTTTGTTGAAGGCCTATGCTCCTTGGGGAGCTAAAGGGTATTGATTGATTGATTGAACATAATGGTGCTTCCCCACATTACAGGACCAATTTGTATGAGTTTTCATAGAACATTTTGCCCAATGGATGAGGTGACATGGTACAATTGACTATCTTCCAGGTCACCTGGCCTCATAGCTTGTGATTACGCAATGTGGGGCAATATTAAAGACAAAGTATACAGCGAAAAGCCAACACATCTTCAGGCTCTTAAAGATTATATCTGTGAAGAACTCGAGCTCTTAACCAATGATACGTAGATAAATATTCATGCAATTTGCTGGTCTGTCACTGACTAATACAAGATGTGCATAGAGACATACAGACAACATTCTGAACAGTTACTGTAACCAGACTTATGTTGTGTATTCATTTTTACTTTGCTTTCTTATGCAAAAATATATTTATGAAACACCATCTTTTTTCTTTGTAATAAACAGACCGTAGTAAAATATTTCCTTTGGGAACCTGATTTTTGGAACACCCTGCATATGACCTATCAATATGCTGCACTTTTGACCTACAAGGCTTTCATCTGCACATGTCCCGAGTTGCAGTTATTGTGTAAACAGTTTAGATACTGATAATGAGACCAGATTGGTATTTTCTGTAATGAAAGTGTTAGTTTTCTATGATGCTGACTCTCCCTACTTTGAAATTTGTGGAGCCAAGCACTTTAAGGTGGCTTATCTTATTTCAGATTTAGCTGTAAATAAAGAAGATCCTTCGTATTTCTCTACAGATTTGGAAAATCAAAATGTAAAGGTCAACAACGAACAAGCACCACTAAAATGTCCAGACCAATGCCTTTCTCCAAGTTGCATACCATTACACTGATCTGATAAAGCCACCCAGAAGGTAAACATTATTACAGTCAACAGCCCCAACATCACAAGCTGATGCTCAGAAATGACCATAAACGTGCCCAACAACATCACTGTCTTGAAGGAATGTTCATTCAGATCAATACAAAAAGACCATCTTGCAATTGTCAGCCATGTTTGTGTGTGCTGTAAAGTCCCAAGAAGATGGTTACAGTTTATTTGTGAAAATATTTGTGACACAATGAATGTTGTCATGGAACATATTTATTACTCATGTTTAGATAGGTTCAGTTAGTTTTCCAACTGTGTGTACTGTCTTCTATGTAGGTTTTTCCACTTCATGGAGTCCTCTCAGCTGAAAGTTAATTGACATATACTGATTACACACAAGAATAAACTGATATTACCCTGTGTAGTAACTAAGAGTCTCTGAGGATACAAAGAAATAATGGGACTTCTGCTCCTCCAAGGTATATCTTAAGAGGCTACTAATATAGGGTTGTGCATGGGGCTGGCAACTTAATCATATAAAACAATTTGCTACAGAAACCACAGCCACAAAAGTACGTAAAGTTTTTTGGCACAGGTTTCCAGAAAGGGGACCAGCTGTTACGGTGTCTCCATAAGGAGTTAACATTGAAATAATGATGATGATAATGATGATGTGTAATATTGAAGTGATTTGGAACAAGGCAAATATGGAAGCAAATAATACAACTGTAGCAATGTCAACTTCTCTGGGCTAATGTGAGGAGAGGGAGGGGGAAACCAACACCATTACATGAAATATTTCTTGCAGGTTACTTACTACACCGTAAACTAATACACTTAATGGATACATTATGTTGGGAGGAGCACATGTCTGGAATCTGCGGTTATGGACAAACTAGACCCTTATATCATCATAAGGCAGATGTATCATTTGAAATAATTATCCAATTCATAAATTTGTGTGTGTGGAAGATGTTAGTAGACGCAGAACTCTTACAAATAAAGTAGGAGAATTATCTTCTAAATCAATAAATCAAAAGTTCACTTGAGTAAGCACATGTAGTCTACTATGGCCTCTAGCAATGTCGTGAGGTTTGAGCATACACTTAAAACACATAAAAACTTCACTAACAGCAACGGTTAACCCTCACAAGACCTGAACCCTGATCACATTGGCCTTTTAATGACAACAACGCTTCCACACAGCTGAAACTTTATTAATTTAGTATTCTGTTACGGTCACACGCACATCTGTCATGCTTGTTATGCTTAACAGACGCACCAACAAAAACAAGAAAAGCAGTTTTTTAAACAAGAGAGATGAAATCCAACAAAACACAAATGCATGGGCCCAAGTGAGAATCAATATGACATCAATATACTAGAACATGGTACACAAAATCATGAGGCATAAGTAATCAATGTTAGTTTGGACAACGCACTAAGCAAAATGATAGGCACAAACTTTCAACCGTATCAGGTTTTATTTCTTTCTTTGTTTCTCTTCATAAACAACAACAACACAAGTCATATGCAAGACCGCTCACATGCATGCATGAATGCAAAACAAGTCAATTACAGTATGCTCTTAATGTAACAAACTGGGATGGGGTATCACCCCTGACTCTATAACCCTCTTGTTATAATACAACACATTACTTTAAATTTCTTGTCTCATTACTATATTCATTCAACAGTTTAAAAATTGCCTTCTGATATCCTCCAACACTTTCAGATGACACTACTCCAATAACATCACATACAGTTGAGCAGTGGTGCAAACTAACATCTCACAAGCCAACTCTACATCGTGCATGATAACACTATGCTTTCTCAAGTTTACTCCGACTACATACTCATTACAGTAATTAAAAAAAAAATATGATGATGATGAAAACATTAGCTACCACACTACCTGACAATACTTTACAGCTTACACTGGTCACAGAAACCAACCTTTCAAAAACACTGACCAGTATTTATTATTATATTACTCTTATAAATATTTCATGTAAATATCTTGCTTCCAGTAACAATAACCTTTGTCTCACCAATGTCAATCACAGAAATCATCCTCACAATAAACATACATTTTAGTCTTACCAGTTTTATACAGAATCTTCCTTTCAAATACATATTTTTTTGTCTTACCAGTTTAACACAGAAATCTCCCTTTCAAAAACATATTTTTTTTGTCTTACCAGTTTTACATAGAAATTTTACTTTCAAAAACATTTTTTTTGTATTACCAGTTTCACACAGAAATCTTCCTTTCAATAACATTTTTTTTTTGGTCTTACCAGTCTAACACATAAATCTTCCTTTCAATAAAGCAAATTTCTGTCTTACCAGCTTTACACACAGATCTTCCTTTCAATAACACAAATTTTTGTCTTATCAGCTTTACACAGAGATCTTCCTTTCAATAACACACATTTTTGTCTTCCTAGTTTAACGCATAAATCTTCCTTTCAATAAAACAAATTTTTGTCTCACCAGCTTTATACAGAAATCTTCCTTTCAATAACACAAATTTTTGTCTAACCAGCTTTACACAGAAATCTTCCTTTCAATAATGCAAATATTTGTCTTACCAGTTTTACACAGAAATCTACCTTTCAATAAAACAAATTTCTCTTACAAGCTTTACACAGAAATCTACCTTTCAATAACATAAATTTCTGTCCTACCAGCTTTACACAGAAATCTTCCTGTCAATAAAATAAATTTTTGTCTTATCAGTTTAACGCATAAATCTTCCTTTCCATAAAACAAATTTCTGTCTTACCAGCTTTACACATAAATCTTCCTGTCAATTAACACAAATTTTTGTCTTACAAGTTTAACGCATAAATCTCCCTTTCAATAACACAGATCAGTTTAACACATAAATCTCCTTTCAGTAACAACAATCTTTGTCGTACCAATATAACACACAGAAAAATGGTGACCACAGACAGACGTTATTCCTGCTATAAATCGACAACAAAATATTATTATATACAGGGAAGATAACTTTGTTATCACTCCCACCCAAACAGGCGGCAGTCTGGCAGCTGGAGGCAACTCCATGAGAATGCATCTATCAAGTGCAGGCATGTGGCAGCAGTTCCTTGTGTATCAGTCCTGCATCTAGCTGGGAATTTCAGTCTTAAACAAATGAAACCATAGTTTCTGAGGAGATCACCGCATACTCTCATCCAATTCACAAAAACAACAACGCACAATATATTATCAGTTATGTCAATGTTCCTGCATGAAATTTGCTTTTCATGTCTGGAAACCACAGTGTGCACCATGAGCAGTTCCGCTATACCTAGTTAGATGAAGGTCACTGGGCCGGCTGAAAGCCTGCAAAAGAGGAAAGATAATGGAGAGTTTACTGTGGGGGTCTCATACAATGTTATAAGTACAGACCACAGCTTTCATAACAAGTCAATATATATACTATGCTTATTCCATACTCAATTAACATGGATGCATTAACCAAAGTACAGTACTCTTCCAAAAACAAAAAAAAAATTACATAAAAAAGCACCCAAAAAAAGTGCAAATTTTTCATTTTAGCTCAATAGTGTAATCTTTTCCCCCTAAAAAAGTGATTTTTAAAAAAAATACTGACATTATAAATTAGCTAATCCTGCATACACTAGACATGCATTGAGGAAACCTGTTGAGAGCATTACAAGTCAGTCCTTGTTCCAAAATCCTCAGGGTAAGAGAGGCAGTGGTAGACCAAAAAATACACGGAGAAGAGAACTGAAGACAAATGAAAATGATGAAGCAGACATGGAAAGAATTTGAGCTGATGGCACATGACAGGACAGACTTGGCACATGACAGGACAGACTTGGCACATGACAGGACAGACTCGGCACATGACAGGACAGACTTGTCACATGACAGGACAGACTTGGCACATGACAGGACAGACTTGGCATGTGACAGGACAGACTTGTCACAGGACAGACTTGGCACATGACAGGACAGACTTGGCACGTGACAGGACAGACTTGGCACATGACAGGACAGACTCAGCACGTGACAGGACAGACTTGGCACGTGACAGGACAGACTTGGCACGTGACAGGACAGACTCGGCACATGACAGGACAGACTCGGCACATGACAGGACAGACTTGGCACGTGACAGGACAGACTCAGCATATGACATGACAGACTTGGCACATGACAGGACAGACTTGGCACATGACAGGACAGACTCAGCACATGACAGGACAGACTTGTTTGTTGAGGACCTTTACTCACGGGGAAAGTGTGTTGAAATAATGGTTCCAAACACAAGTTTGTGGCCTAGAAGAAGTCTTTGAAATCAAGGATGATAAAACTTCATTAAAGAAAGTAGGCCATATATTACAGCAACAAATCAGAAAAGATGTTGATCCTTTTCATGATTAAAAAAAATAAATAAAAATCCAGCAACTGGGGGCATCTCAAAATATCTGATTTTGTGAATCAGTTCTTTAGCAACAGACCCAACAGGGTCTTTGACTTTTACCAAGCTAACTAACTCCCCAGGTCTTTGATATCACTAGCACTGATGACTATCTCTAACAGAGATTTGACCCACAGCTGGTCTTATTAAATAATCGTGCTACACTACTATTTATATGGAATAATGGTCACTAATGGCTTCACCAGTAAGTGGCCAAGGACCAAGAAAAAGTAGTCTACTTACACAATTGTTAGAGTGACAGTTGTATTTATATGTTACATGATTCACTGATTACTTAAACACAGTTTCTTCTGCTTTTGCATGATTCAAGTCCAAAAATGGTTCCTCTATAGTGTAGTGGTTAAAACATTTGCTATACAACTACTGAGACTAGATTCAGTCCTCGTGAGGAGCTCAGATTTGATAGGCCTGGTTACTGTCAGCTTAATATGGCTACTGTAAACACATTTAATTGCAAATGTGGAAGATACTGTATTTTAGTTATGTTCAAAAATAGCATTGTGATGAGTGAAATAAAACCCCCCAAATATACATCATATGGTGCTTAGGTCCTAATTAAGAGCTTTATATGTTAAATATGAATTGGAAAGTGTGAATTAGATTAGTACAACTTTATCCAGAACCAATTAATTGCACTTTTCTGAAACATGCTGTATTTTAAATACAAGCCAGTGATCATTATTCACTATTATACCATGGCAATGCTTGAAAATAAGAAAATGTGTGATTTTACATGAAGATTATCACCCAAGCCAGCTAGTCAAGTGTCAAATGTTGAGGAAAAAAAAAAAAAAGCATTAGTTCACTCATTTACAGTTAATTCTTAATTTGTGCAGTCTTGTTCCTGAAACTACGTCGTAAATCAAACATACGTAAAGGAGAAATTTTTCTGATTTAAACCAACTGAAAACACAAGATAGGGGAAGCACAATTCTTGAGTATACAAGTTTTTATAACATTTCAAATGACAATACAGAATAAAAAATAAAAAGTTTTACAGTACTGGACATAAAAATTCCTTTCTGACTGCCAGTTCCTTCCTAAACACAGACCTACAACAAAATCTCCCAATATGCATCTGTTCTTGGCAGTCTGCTCCAGGTTTTTCCATGTCATCATTGTTCTTGGGATTCCTGTGTTACATTTTATATTCCATGTATTTTTTTGCAGTCTTTCTCCATTTTCTCTTACTCTGTGTGTGTGTGTGTTCAAAACATGGACAGCCTTGTCATTTTTTTTTTTTTTCGTATGCCCGCTAATACTCGAGGCGAAATCTCAGGTTATTATTAATGTCTAACCTGACATTGATTTTTACGTGAGTATCCTATTTTCTTGTACAGAGACAAGTGTCCCTCGCCATTCAGCAGATACTCGCCGTTTTCGGAGGTACCCATTAGAGCTGGGTCGGCTCAGGAGCCGCCAGTCCCTGGTTGACGACACTCCTTCAAATGTACTCGCCAGGTCTCGAGTTAATCCAGTCCAAATCCCGGTCGACGAAAAATCCTCAAATGCCGTCGCCCGGGTTTGATCCTGAATCACCCGGTCACCAGAGCGGTGTTGTAACCACTACGCTAGCGCGGCTCACAGCCTTGTCATGCTGGCTGGATATTTCCTCAACACGTATTCTATTCAACGCCTTCATCTTTTCTCCACTGGTATATTCCTGCCTCAGTCTCTCAGTTCCACATTGGTGATTCTGTCATACCATCTTAGTCCTTCTATTCCACATATGTGCACTTTCATAAACAAACGTAACTTAGTAGTTCCTAGTTATGCTGTCAGCTATGTTTCCTAGTGATTCAGTAGGAATGGCTTGGCTTGGCATTTGTGTTGACAATTATTATACCTGTGCCAAGATTTGAACTTCTCAGTTCCATATATTTTCCTCCTCTATTTGATATTCTTTGCTGTGTTATTGAAGTTAGTTTCTTTAAACTTATGTTTCTCTCTTGTTTTTATGTTTCTCATAACTGTGTGACTGTGGCACTGGTATAATGTCTGCTGAACATCTGCTTCAAAGGTGCCCAACATGAGGAGCAGAGAAGGTGCATATGGCCATCACCAGTGCCATTCCTGGAAAAGCTGTACGGAGAAGTCAACAGCTTCAGACTGACTGCTGCTTTCTTTGAACATATTCAAGTTGATTGTCTGAGGGTGAATGATGAAGAAGATATTTCTCATCTTTGTTTCCTATCTGTGACTTTGGTTGATGCAGGGTAATCCCAAAACATTTTATGTTTCCAGTGCACTGATTACTTGGAAAACTGACCCCAACACCAATTTTCCTTTGTTTGACTTGGAAGATTTCTCATGCCACCTTCTGATGGCTTGTTTCACAACATGACAACTATATACATTTGCAGATCCAAAAACTGAGAACCTGCTTCAATGAATAAACAATCAGAAACATAACATAACATATTGTTGTTGTTGACAGCATTCTCATGCTGGTTTCTGTTGTTCTTCCACTCTGGTCCCCTCTGTCCATTATAAAATTAATAAGACAGTGTGTTTCTACAAGCAGAATAACAGGTATAACAATCTCTACTGAAAAAACAACTAAATTTAACATGCCTTGTTTCCAAACATAAAACCTTTGAGTAAAACAATGATGTATTTTCGTATCATGAACACCAAGTAAAACCATATGATGTATTTTCATATCATGAACACCAAGTAAAACCATGTGCTTCCCCAACTTGAACATTCAGTAAATCAACGATGACTTGACCCCCAACAAGACAACTTAAATCTACAAACTGAAGTTTATTAAACCAAGGAAATTACTGTGCCATATTGATTAAAATCAAGAGATATAGACAGCAACATCTTGTCTTAAAATTATAACTTCTACTATAATTAAGTTCTCAGCAGGGGTGATGCATTTCATTTGCAAATCATGTTTACAGCTGTCAAGATCTGGCTTCAAAAACAAATCAAGGTTTCTAGACTATCAGTATTGTTAATGCGTAAGAGTGTATATTACTTACACGAGTTTGTATGTATACACAGACATTAAGAGGGAGAAAACAATTATGGAATTAGATTGTTTTCCATTGTACCTTTGTTATGTAACAATTATTTTTATTGGAGGTTTACTTTAAAAAAATTTGTTGTTGTAGTTCACATTAACATTTCACAATAGCATTGGTGATGCTTTTAACTGTAGTTGTAGTTCACATTACGTAAAAATTATTATTAAATTGTGTACATGTTTGTAACAGCTAAATTATAAAACTATTCTCATTTTTCTTAATTTTAAAATTCAATTGGTGAAAGTCCATAATAATCATTGTTCACTTAACAGTGCATTTAACTGCCAATGATACTTCAGAAATAATTACAAATACAGCTGGATGTGAAAATATGTAGTACTTAAGTTATTTTAATAAAATATGGAGGTTATCTCTAGAACAGCTTCAAGGTACACGTTATGGTAGTAGTGCTGGCATGCAAAGCAACACATCTGCAGATGTTACAAGAATTGCTTCCCTTGTCTCTAAGAGAAAAACTAGTTTGGTTCCCTTTTACAATCTTTCCCTTCTTTTCTTATTGCCACACACGTCCCAGTTAATGCAAGTATGACAAACTGGTCACTTTTCTTACAGACAAAGGAACTTTGCTTTTAATTTCTGGACAATGGATTAGAGGCATTTGACACGCAAATGTGCAAAACATTATTAAAATTACAAACAGAGATACCTTATTATAAAATTCTCACTTTATTTGACCTTCTGCTGAAATAACCAATTCATAGTTTGGTTAACAGAGGTTGATGGTGGGTTAAAGGGAACTAGGTCAGCATAATGTGGCAGGTGAAGCAGGCACTACAGTAGGAAATAGCATGTCACTATTCCTCTTATTGTTGGCTAAAGATTGGCTTATGACAACATCATCATCAAGCACCAGAAAAAGAAACTCAGTGGACACAAATCAGCACATTGATCTGGACACTGCTGATGGCTTAGCTCTTCTATATCCCAACCAAAAGCTGAAGCTGGACTAAATGAGCATACTGAATGAGAGGTCACAACACAAGGGAATTCACACACAAAAGACATGAAGTAAAAAACTGTGGCACATGGTAGCCAGACTGTACTTTGCAGTATAAGAAAGGATCTGGAAAATACTACTTTTCCATTCTAAATCAAACCTCAAACTGAGCTGGCGAACAGACTGGATGTGGAACCTAATCATGTGATATTTAACAGGTATATTTTGCTCATAAATATACCTGGCCACATTTTTGAGCTCTCGTTGGACGAAAGAAAGAAGATGACTACAACAACAGAAACGACCACTACAAGATTTTACATGAAGGTCACAGGCATATCTGGTACATACCAGCAAAACTGTTACAGTTTGGCATCTGCCATTATGATATGTCCATTTTAATTGTAAAGTTCCACTTGCTTTAATACTGTTCCTTCTAAAATATTTTACATTGTAAGATTATGTTTTTTCTTGATATGACCAATCTCTGTCTGTCTGTCTCTCTCTCTCTCTCTTTTTTGTTGTTGCTCCATTATCTTTTTCCGCTATCAATGCTTCAACTTTATATTTTGCAGCCTTAGATGTTTACAACAGCATTTAATTTTGCTTTTAAGCCAAAATACAAAATAAGTTTCTGCATATGCCTGGACAGATCAGAGTATGCCTTAGTGGTTGTCCTCCAACTGAATTAACACTATGATGAATAGTTTGTCTCCTGGATAAATCATGAGCTGAAAGTGTAAATAACCTTACTATTTTCCTTCTAATAATCTAACAAATAACCACAACAATTAAGTGTCATTGTTGTGGTTATTTGTTAGATTATTAGAAGGAAAATAGTAAGATTATTTACACTGTCAGCTTATTCAGCTCATGATTTATCCATTATCCAGGAGACAAACTATTCATCATAGAGTGTTAATTCAGTTGGAGGACAACCACTAAGGCATACTCTGATCTGTCCAGGCATATGCAGAAACTTATTTTGTATTTTGGCTTAAAAGCAAAATTAAATGCTGTTGTAAACATCTAAGGCTGCAAAATATAAAGTGCAAAATTAAGTGTCATTGTTAGAGTTTTTCTATTGTGATACCAGTATCTTTTTTTGTAAGAGTGAATGTAAGGTCCCTTCAAGAATTTCTGAATAAAAATATAGTCCCTAGTGGGCTTTGTTTCATATAATTCTGTCACACTTACAATCACCTCTGTTGTAAACATGCCCATGTTTATATTGTAAATTTGACAGCAGATGTTGATTTGATTCTATCTTTGAATTTACAACCAAACTGAATTGGAATACAAAATCTGAATAAAACTGTCAAGCTTTGCAGGTCCAACCTGAAGTTGTGGACTCATATAAGTATCTTGGCATGTAACACAGTAAATTATATTAACATCAATACAAAGATACAGAAGGCAAGTTGTGTTTTCATTCTACTGGAAAATATGGAAAGTTATGGTGATAAAGTTTACCATACGAAATATGATTTTCAACTGAAACATCACTGTGGACCTATATTATGGCTATGAAACATGACAACTAGAGAAACAACAATCAACAAGTTACAGACTTTAATAAATGTGTGCTTGTGCAGAACAGAAGGATCAAAATGAAATGACATAGTCACCAACAAAATCATGGAAAGAACCAAATATCAGCGAAATGACGCCTGCAGAAGATGTTCCAGACGTACTGAGAAAACCAGCTAATATCGTTTAAAAGCAGTCCTTGTTCTGGACCCCAGGGTGACAGAAGAACAGGCTGACTGAAGACAACTAATGCAGAAAATAACTGGCAACAGACAAAAGGATGAAGAAGATATGGACAGAAGCGACACAATGCAGGAGGGCTTAGCACAAACCAACTTCTTCTTTATCATTTACTGTCATATACATAACCACATTCATCTGTCTCATAAAGTTGGCGGTCTGTCTCAGGCTTCTCTTATCGCTGTACAGTATCTAAATCAAAGTAGTTAGTGAAAGACCATGCTATCAATGTAATCCTCTTGTGCAACTGACATTCTCGGAGGACATATTCTACTGTGTGACTGTTTTCCCCACATCAACACACACCTGTGTGTCCTATTTGTTTTTGTTTTTTTTTTGTACGCCCGCTAATACTCAAGGCGAAATCTCAGGTTATTGTTAATGTCTAACCTGACATTGATTTTACGTGAGTATCCCTTTTTTCTTGTACAGAGACAGGTGTCCCTCGCCATTCAGGCAGATACTCGCCGATTTCGGAGGTACCCATTAGAGCTGGGTCGGCTCAGGAGCCGCCAGTCCCTGGTCGACGACACTCTTTCAAATGTGCTCGCCAGGTCTCGAGTTAATCCAGTCCAAATCCCGGTCGATGAAAAATCCTCAAATGCCGTCGGCCGGGTTTGATCCTGGATCACCCGGTCACTAGAGCGGTGTGGTAACCACTACGCTAGCGTGGCTCCCCTGTCCTATTTGTAATTTGTTCAACATGACGGTTTTCCCCACATCAACACACACACCTGTGTGTCCTATTTGTAAGTTGTTCAACATGACAGTTTTCCCCACATCAACACACACACACCTGTGTGTCCTATTTGTAATTTGTTCAACATGACAGTTTTCCCCACATCAACACACACACCTGTGTGTCCTATTTGTAATTTGTTCAACATGATGGTTTTCCCCACATCAACACACACACCTGTGTGTCCTATTTGTAATTTGTTCAACATGACAGTTTTCCCCACATCAACACACACACACCTGTGTGTCCTATTTGTAATTTGTTCAACACGACAGTTTTTCCCACATCAACACACACACCTGTGTGTCCTATTTGTAATTTGTTCAACATCACAGTTTTCCCCACATCAACACACACACCTGTGTGTCCTATTTGTTCAACATGACAGTTTTCCCCACATCAACACACACACCTGTGTGTCCTATTTGTTCAACATGACAGTTTTCCCCACATCAACACACACACCTGTGTGTCCTATTTGTAATTTGTTCAACAGATGGTATTTGAGTCTGCAGTGGACAGTTCCATCTGAAAATTATCAGTTGATCTTTTCTTGGTTAAGTAGTGTACTTCTGTTTTATGTGATTCTCTCTGCCCTTTGTCTTTGACATCAGTTTTCACTATTGCTTGAATGTCTTCATTTATTGCTTTGTCTACAGTTTGAATTTTGCTTCCTCCTTATTTAGCAAGTCCATCTGCCTTCTCATATCCATATAACTTGCAGCAGCCAGGAATCCACTATACTTTCACACTACTGAATTTGACAGCTTTTGATATGCAGTCTAATTCATTGTTTTTTTATGGCTCCTTGGGGCTTTATAGGGAATCTGTGAGAAAAGTGATCTTGGCTTTAGCATTTTGCCATCCCTTTTAATGTTTCTGCTTCTGCAAGAACTGACTGAAGGGAGTAGAAAGGCAAAGACGAAGCAGAAATTTGGTAAATGGGGGTTAATGGTGAATCAAATTGGCAAATGATGGGTTAATGGCAAATCAACATGGCATATGTGGGTTAATGTCAGTACCAACCAAGAAAACTGGCTTATTGAGTTCCAACATGGCATAAAGTATTCTAAAAAGTGGTTATCACTGCCAGATAAAACTATTCTGCAAAATATTCAGTGCTATAAATTAGGATTAGATTTCTTTGTAGTTATGCATCAAATATATATGCTTGTTGAACAATTTATAAAAAGATCCTTATATTTTCATACTTGTGCACTGCCCCTGTGTCTCCAAACTCCTTGCTTTTCTCTCCTACCTATTACAGCAGACTAACGGAAGTTTCTATATAATTTTTTTTTAACTTGTGAAATTGTCAGTGAAATTTAGGCAGAATCATAAATTATCATCACGCTGTTAAATGTAAAAGTGTAAGAGTTAAAACTGAATCTCTGGCCAACTTTTTTACTCGTTTGGAAACATAAGCATGGTTTTCATTTAGATGGAACTGGAAGCCTGGATTAAATAGCCAACTTTTTTACTCGTTAAATCATCTTTAATATGAAACATAAGCATACATATTCAAGGTTTTTATTTTCTAGAACTGCATGGAAAATCTAAGACTGCATGCAAAAATTCATGCCCATACAACAAACAGTTTTGGAGAAAATTGACACTTTCTGTGGGCACGAATTTCCGAACGGACTATAGTAAAAATCTGTATCAATCAATATGTACCAAACAAAACTGCTCAGACGTGGATTATCAGTGGTCAAAACATGAACACCATAAGTGACCAACAGCTATTTTATGACGGCATGAGGAGCTGCCAGTTTGGAAATGTCTATTCAAATCTCTGAAAAGATCTTGCAGTTGTTTTCTTCTGGTTGTGTTTCACATGTTTTGTGTTTCACATGTTAACTCTTTCAGTCCCAAGCAAAAAAGTGGGTTTGGCCCAAGCAAAAATGGCTACTCCAGTGCGTTTTTATTGTTGTTGTTTGGAAATAATTTTTTAAACTGTTCATATGCATAAATAACTTTGTTGTTGTGTATGAAACTGAAGGTAATTGGATGTACTTTACTCTTGTGCTACAAGTATAAAAGCTTTCATTGAAAAATGATGTTATTCAAGGTAAAATTGAGGATATGCGCTTAAAAAAATGATTAGTTATTCATGGTAAAATGGAGAATATGCGCTTAAAAAAATCGCTTTAAAAATCTAAAATAAATATCCATACATGCCACACCTCGGAGACGAAAAACCTGTACAAAAAATTCTAAAACCCTGTACAAAGACCAGCAAAACCTGTACAAAAAAAAAAGACAGAAAAAACGTATCAAAAGAGTTAATTCGTGTAAAAAAAATCTCAATTACAGCTGCATCATAGAGGCATGGGGACTTTGCCTTTTAAAACAGGTCTTCATTTATTTTAAAACTCAAACAATATTTGTCTGAGTTTATTTTGCACTGTAAAAATGATGTGATCGTGTCATCATTTAGTCTATTTCTGCGCTTAATTATCACTAACAGACCAGGAAATCCTGTGTTTGATAGGACCTTATCCTTTAGCACACTGCATTGTTTTCCCGAAAATGTGCCCTGCAGCTGCATTCTTTTTCACAACACTCCATTTTTTTTATAGTGGATGACTTGTAAATTCTATAGTTTTTTGGTCAATTGCTCTAATTTTTGGACTGTATAGAAATAAATGAATGATGAATCTGATGATATAAAATTTGTTTGTGTACATGTTAGATGTGATAGGAAGAGAGGTATTGAAAGATGAAAAAACGATTAAAAAATTAAAAAAAAAATTTTTTTAATTAAATTTTTTTTTTTAAATTAAAAAAAAAAAACCAACAAACGAAGAGTCCTTTTCCTTTGCATCTCAATGAAAGTCATTTGACCAATACAAATCAAATGACGATCTTTTCGTTACACCCATCATCAGTAGCAAAGCAACAAACGCCCTCGTCAGCAGTGACATTCGGCCGTAACCCTAAACCTTTCCGATAAACCTAATCCTAACCCCTAAAATTATACATACTAGCAATGACATTCTTCTTTCGTTTCCATCTCTGCCATCACCCATATTCTGAGAACCGATATTAGCGCTAATAAAGACAAAGATCTCCTTGTCATCGCATCGGAGTCAGAATCCATTAAAATTAGAGCGAAAATGGCCGCGTGTTCGATGCCGATTGATTGCGATTTAAAAAATTCACAGAAAATAAACGCGGATACACCCATTACTAAATAAAGATCGGAAACGGAAGCTCACTTGCAAATAACATTAAAAATGACACAAATTACGGCTACGGAAGTGGCACAAGACGATCGATTTATATGTATGTTTAATAATTAGGCGAAAAAACCCGTACAGACGTTTGTACGGGCCGTACACATCTGAAAACGCAAACACCCCGTACAGATTATGGGTAAACCATAGCGTGTGGCATGTATGAATATCTCAAAACAGAAACACGTTCACTCTTAAACACGTGCGGTATTTAAAAGGAATGTACTTGCAGTCGGAAATGACGTTTTGGGTGGTTTGTGGGTAGTTATAATTAGAAACAGTCTCAAACAGAGGCACATATACTAAAGGCTTTTTAAAGTCGATTGGGCAAGCGCGTCTAACCCCTGAACCTTTATAAAGTCGATTGGGACTTAAAGAGTTAATAATCTGCTTGCTGAAGAAACTGTTACAATGTGTTCACTAGCTAACATCTTGAGTCTCGGGCTTGCGTGCCTGATTCTTAACCCTTTGCAAATAAAGTGTGTTCCTTCTCTACCGTTCTAAACATGCAGGTCTTCAGGTCATCATGTTCCCGTAGGTCTCTGAAGAGACAAATAAAGAACAGGCCTACTGCACCCTCCGGCAAACCGCACAAGGTGGTTAATACAAAATTGTGAATCAGGCTGGCAACATTATGTAAAAGAAATTGCCACAAACCAACACTATAAGACGCCACCAGGCGTGATGGCCACTGACTGCTTTGACAGTCGGCAGCTATGGATCAAAGAAGAAGAAGAACACTACAAGACTTTGCTGAGTAAAGCCTTCCTGTCAGGTGACCAGTGACTGGTGGTCCCATCAAATATAAGGAACACAAAGTAAAATGATAATGATGACAACATGATCATATTTTACAAGCTGAAGTTCCAGCCACTTTCTCCTGTTTATCACATGACTAATATCCTGTTTATCACATGACTAATATCCTGTTTATCACATGACTAATATCCTGTTTATCACATGACTAATCTCCTGTTTATCACATGACTAATATCAAGTAGTGTCATTACAATTTATGGCTTACAAATACTCAGTATGTTCATTACTCCTAAAATATATGCATAAATGATTGTCAATACGCACACTTACTGATACATACAATTTATGCACACTGTACATATTCTAAATCTGAATTAAAAAATAATAAAAAATACAATGGGTGTCTTTTCTTTCTTCTCATGAAGGACTACAAGATAGGGAAAATATATATCAAAGACAGAAGAGACCACATCTAAAATTTTTTTTATGTGGCTGAAGTGAGGAAAAAATGGGGGGGGGGGGGGGGGGGGGGGGGCAAGATACATATATAATACACAAAAGCTGTAAGGAATACAAATGTTGAAATTTGGTTAGACACATTTATTTGAAAAAAAGAAAAAAAAAGCCCTATACCAGGCTTAGATCAGTGATTTGGCCTTGTTATGTCAACAATCCTAAGTTTCTGATGTAAACAAACAAGGAGAAAAGTATCATCTATGCATTTGACTGTAACAGCTTTACAAACATTATAGCCCTCAAGGAAAATTATAGCCCATTTTAAACAAAGCTACTTTGAATGTATGTGCATGGAAATGTATGTGCAACACTTCACCTGTTGTTTTCTTCTTGCCTTTCAGCTCAGATTTTTCATTTAACACTGGCCAATATTCCTGTCATGTGACATCTGTTCAATTATTTTTGCATGTTGTTTTAAAATCTTTCTTACGTCTGCCTCCAGTTCACTTCTCCATCAGTTTTGAATATCCCTCTACTTCTTTCACCCTCCAAGAACAAGTACTGCATTATGATGGTATCAGCTGTTTTTCTCGCTGTAGGTGCCCTAACCACCACCAATCTTTCCCTTCATTTCTTCCTCAAGTGATATTTGGATCTTGTCATCAGTTCCACTCTGGTGATCCTATTATTGAACAATTTTAAACCTTCTGTTCTGATGAAGCACCCATTATTTCAAGTCTGTAACTACTGATCTGCTGTTTTCATTACATATTTGCTTATCAGAAATCAACTCTTGATAGTTTGTAAATGCACTGAGTGCAGAGGTCACAGAAGGTGTCCCCCCCCCCCCCCATTGTGTACATCTCTCTTTCTTTATTCACTGTTGACCACAGGGCTCTTTATATTGCTGCCATTATTTTCTGTTTTGAGATGCCTTTTTCAACTCTGCTTATAACAACCTAGTTGTTTTAGAATCCTCTAATACTGCTTATAACAGCCTAGTTGTTTTAGAATCCTCTAACACTGCTTATAACAGACTAGTTGTTTTAGCATCCTCTAACACGCCTCTTTCCACATTCTCTTTAACCTCTGTAATTTTTCTTCCCTTGTGGGTTTTAGCCAAGAACATGGCTGATTATACTAGCTGGTTGTTTCCTGAGGGTGTGTCCTATCCATCTCCATTATCTCTCTTTAATTTCCAGCTGTACCGGCTTTTGTCAGGCTTTAATCCACAGGTCTGTGTTTGCTATCACATCTGGCTGTTGGTGAATGTCTGGAGTTGGAACATGACATTCTTAGTGACATGCCACATTTCTAAGCCACAGAGTAAAAAAGATTTTACGTAACTGTTGAACAGTTTTATTTTCCTGGGAAAAATCTGCTAAGTTTCCTACTGGTCAGAGACAGCTGAAGGCAAATTTGGCTTTTTTAAAAATTCTGGCAATGGCATCCAAGTTTTTTCTCCTTCTTTGTTGATGTTGCTTCCAAAATAGGTAAAGCTATGCATTTCTTCATCATCTGATCATTAGGATAGGTTTAGCTATGATTTATTCTCATTTCCTTTATTTACACTGATGTGTAGTCCCGATTTCGTTGCTTATACTGTTAGTCTATTTGAAATGTACTGTACGTCCTGTTGTTTATGCAATAAGACATAGGCCATATGTAAAATCAAGACTTTTATTTGTTTGTCAAATGTCAACTGCATTCCTGTTTCTTTCCTTCTTTTGTCTGCCTCCTCACCAAGATTGTTGGTGACAGCAGACATATTTGTCTGACCATGAAGGGTTCTGACAGTTTTCCTGATGGACAATTCTGCAAGCGACCTTTGGAAAAGCTGTGAATGATTTTCTCGTGAATTCTACCATCTCAATCTGTTACATGGGACCCAAAGACGCAACAATAGAGAATGCAGTCAGCGACCCATAGCTTGACTGCTTGCGTCTGGGTCAGCGAACTAGAGCTGACCATGACCCTACTCCACCTCCAAGTGGCGGTCCTGGAAACAGGCTGCATCACTGCAGTCTCGCTGAGTGAGTAGGGATCGAAGAGGGAAGGCTAACCCGGTCCCAAAAAATGCTGTGCGGAAGTCGGATGTGTCGGCCGAAAGGCGCAAATATCGCAGCTTCGCTGTAAACGGGCACAACACAACCAATGTCCTTTTCAGGACGAACGAGGAAGGAAGAAGAATCTGTTACATACAACTGTGTGGTTTATTCTATCAAATGCTTTGTAAAAGCCTACAAACGATGTAACGATGTGTTTGCCATTAATTGGAATGCTCTATGATGTTTGAAGTGCTGATATGTAAAATATGTATTTCTACAGATTTAATTTCCCTTATACGAGTCCACATCTCACTGATCTTTCTCAGCCATTCTTCTATGCTTTCTCCTAGGATTTTCCTGATCTCTTCTTTCCATGTACATTCTGTGTTAGTAACTGTCATGCTATATACAATACACTGGTCTTCTAAGTGTTTGTTTGATTCTTCTTCACCGTCTTTTTCTAATTTGTTAAGATCAAAACCTCGTAGGAAAAGTTGAACACCTGCCTACTATAAGGTAAAATTAAAACAGCACAATTACTTCTCAAACTATTTGACTGGATGTTTTGGCTTGATATTTTAACAATTTTTTTTTTTTTACATAATGTGTAACTGCTGTCTCAACACAGATGTGCTTGCAAAGCTGCCATTGTCAGCTTACATACCCAGAGAAGAACACAACTTGAAAATACGGCAATATCCTTCAACATCTCTCTATGTAGGATTCTGATTCATCTACATATGAACAAAATAAACAAGGTTTGAAAAATGCTATGGGGTGAAGTATTCAACTATGATGACAAATGTCAGCTTTAGAATTTGCTGCAAATTTTATTCTGTGATATGTGAGGCAAATTTTATAATGTGATAAGTGAGATAGTCACTTAAAGGAAATATCGCTCAGACTGTCAAATTCAATTCTACAGAGACCTGTACTGTGATGTGTAAGACATTTGCATAATGAATGCATAGTTTAGATTGTCACGTGAATCTACTTAGCTTTGTATTCTATCACACGTAAGAAATCTATATTATGAAAGCATGGTTCAGATTAGAAAATGTCTCCAGAATGACAGCAAAAACTATGAAACTGCCAACAACAATTACAGCACATGTGTACTAGGTCAATTAATGTCTTTTTGTGACATATGACACAATTAAGATGGGGGTGACGATGATGCCATAGCATAAACTACAATTATCAGCATTGACACAAGTGAAAGGGGACAGAATATTTTACACTGAAAAACAAGGAATTTTCTTGCACAATGTTCATTACATAGATGAAATACAGAACATTTAGTTATTCCTAAACCACGCTCTCTACTCCTTACACACATTCTTCCATTATGGAATAGAAGGGTGGGATTGTCAGCAAGACTAGCATTTGAATTTTTATACGAGGCGCGTTTTTTAAGTAATTCCCGGTATAAAATAATAAAAAAACCATCATATATAAAAATGATTTATTGCAGCCAAAAGTGAACCACACATTTACATTATTTCTCAACATAGTCACCATTGATTTCAACACATTTCTGGTATCGTGGCACCAGGTTCTTAATTCCAGTGTCAAAGAAGTCTGCCGCCAGTGTCTTGAACCATTCATTAACGCCTGTCTGCAGTTCATCATCAGTTTCAAACCGCTGGGATGCCAGCCACTTCTTTAAGTGCATGAAAAGGTGGTAATTACTTGGCACGAGATCGGGGCTGTAGGGCGGGTGGTCAAAAATTTCCTAGTGAAACTTTTGCAACAATTGAACAGTTCGATCTGCGGTGTGAGGTCGAGCATTATCGTGCAAAAGCACAATGGCGGCAGACTTCTTTGACACTGGAATTAAGAACCTGGTGCCACGATACCAAAAATGTGTTGAAGTCAATGGTGACTATATTGAGAAATAATGTAAATGTGTGGTTCACTTTTGGCTGCAATAAATCATTTTTATATATGATGGTTTTTTATTATTTTATACCGGGAATTACTTAAAAAACGCGCCTCGTACATAACATAAATATTTCCATTCATGAAAACTTTAAAAAAAAAAAAACTACATTTACAAGACCTCTGTTAGGGCAGACCTCTGCTTTGGCTAAACCCACCACTGTCCTTGGAACTAATGGGTTAATCTGGTTAACCTGGCTCTGATTCTATGCATCTGCTTTTCTTGGAAACACTCATCGAATGTTCTTAAGATTCTTTCCTCTTACTTTAAATTTTAATTGGTTTATTTTCTCATCTGATACATTATGTTCACTTAATAAAGACATTTTGCTGAAGCACTACTGTAAATGTGTCCCACTATCAAGATAATGTCTACTTGTCTTCTGATACCATTCTGCTAGTTTTTCTGTTATTCTATAGTCACCCCTTTACTTGTTAATTCGTGTTGGTAAATAAGGTCAACTTTCATGACATACTGATGGCAATCTGACTACAAAATAAAGCAGAGAAAAAGTAAAGCAAATACAGCAATCATTAAACAAGGATATATGAAGACTCAAAATCTACAGTATGAGAACAAAGCTAAAATTCAAAAAGCTGAACTCTACAAATTATTTGGTATAATAAAAAAAAATATAAAAAGCGTATTAAAAATAGTAAGCAAATTCATTGGATTCAATAAGGTTTGAAGTTGAATACTGGGAGTAACATGGACTAAGTAAGGAACATAGAAATCCAAGAGTGAACGGAAACATTGAACATCCCTCAAATCAAATGAAAACTGAATTAGATAGAGCTATGTACAAAAAGAGACAAATGGCAGAGGCAACCAGTGGTGAACTCCAGAGGGGCATAAATAAAAACAAAGGTATATCCATGTGCTCGACTGTTAGCCTTCGCAAAACTCTAAGGAAACTGACACAGGAAACTGTAGAATAACAGACAGGCCTAGGACACAGGCGGTGATTATCAGTCTTTATATTTTGACATTTATTTTTTAAGATTAAGGCTATGTATGAAAAAAAAAATTTCTGTTTTGCTCTTCCTCATGTTCTTCTCCCTGTACCTCTGGATCTACATTTCTCCCTCTGCGTCCATGGAGTTCAGCTCTTTACTATATCACCTGATCTTTTCATGAGTAGTCTGTGGCTGATCCAGTTCCACCTCCTTAATTCCTGTCTGCTCTTGGATTTATGTGTTTCTTACCTTGCCTTCCTTCCCATGTTATTCCTATGATTCCTTTCAAAGATTTGCCTTCACAAAGTCTTTCTATTTGTCATGTTTTTGCTCCATACAGGAAAATGTCTTCTTATGCAGGAGTTTTCAGACTGAAGCTTTTGGATCTCCATATATGACAGTCTATTCACTGACATGATTACTTTTAAATTTGTCTAATTGATTTCCACTAATTCACTGCCATCTGCTAAAAAAATCTGTCAACCCTTGGACTATACATAAAACTAATACAAACCTGTTTATTGTCTTTATCTCTCTCACACTTCACATATACATAAACATACAGGAAAAACATGAAAAAGTTCAACTCTTACAAAACTACATATCATGTAAAATAATCTCCAAGCTCAGAACAATTTCCATAAAGAAGACAATTTGAACCCGAAAGAACTAAGAAGACAGAACTGGACACAAATGGTCACAAACTGAAAGGAAGGGAGATAAACTGGTCCATTTAGCAAAAGGCTCAAAAGAATTAAAGACAAGAATAATAATATTGTCTTTCTACTGGGGTTTTAAATCATCATCAGCAAATATACAATAATGTTTAATGTGGAAGGAAATAAGTTTAAAAAGTTTTCAAAAGCAAATTAGTCTAGCCTATACACCTTATTTTCAAATGTTCAGACAATCACAGTTTTGCCAACCATGTTTACCCATTGGACAATCTGCTTCTAACAGTTTTAAAATTGTGTTTTCTTGTTTGAGGTGCAGTAAATTTCATAAGTGTTTTGAATATTCTGAATTACCTCTAGCCTCATAAACCTGTTTCATACTTTTCGGCACACTATAAACAAATATAAACATTTTATTTTAATGCAAAAACCACTCTTTTTTGTGTGTTTTGTTGCAGATATGCTTGTACCTACACAAATTACCATATATTTCTTTGCTTTGACTTTCAGGTTTATTTTTTACACATTTTATGTGCTCGTTTGATAAGGAACCTATGCATAGAATAGAGAAAGCTTTCTTGAATATGTACATGATTTGGTTTTCTTCTTTGAAATCTAATTAAAAAGCAAATCTAAAAAAAGGTACTCAATTATTCTATTTTATATCGTGTTAATAAGTGATCAGAGTTTACACTAAGTGAGCTTGTTTGAGCACTGAGGACTTAAGGATTTTAAGCTGTTGACTGCAAGCAGTCAGTACTCACAGATTCTATTTTTAAGCTTGCTAACTGCGGGTATTAAAAGCATACGCTAAATTTCAATATAACAGCAGGAAACTTTAAATGGACAACTGAAATCTGAAACATACATTTTAAAAATATTTTCAAAGTTTAAATTTGTGAATGTATTAGCAATTAACACAAAAAAGGGTTAAGATAAAATGAATGGAATTAAAAGAGTGGGGAAAAAATTAGCATCAGAATTAAAAAGTGGCCATTTCACTGATCTATGAGCCTGGTATAGGAAAACTGTCAATCTCACCCTGCGGCATAGGGTAGCCAACCATCCCTTGACCTTGACCACTGAACTGCTGTTGCTGTGCGGGCTGGACCTGTATACCTGCATACTGGCTCATGGGGACATTCATACTGCTGCAAGCAGCCATTGTTGTTGGTTGGGGTGGGGGGGGGAGAAGAACAACAGAGAAAGTAAATAACAACAAATGACATGGTAGCTACAAACAAACAGAATCAAATTATGAAATACTGACACTAGCCAAATATTTATACAATTTGTGCCTGAACTTGCAAATACAAAAATAATAGAAATCATAAGGTCAGCAAACTTATTTGGCTAAAGGATCAATCCCTATAACTGGAGATGTCAGGAATTTTGAGCTGACTACTGCCTTTATTACAGTCATTAATGTGGAAATCTGACGGCAAAGAAGAATCCCTAAATGTCTATGACTCCCTAGGGCGGCACACATTTAAATTTTCTGTTTTTTTTAAATCTGTTCGTCTCCACTTCTTTCTCTCTCAGGTATTTCTATATCCTATCTTAGTTGTTTCATTAGGCATTCAGGTCCTTTGTAGTAAATGTTTTTAATTTTCACAATCCATGCTTCGAAAGGTCCAAAATGGTTGGCTTCGACATGAATGGAAAACCTCCATAGAAGCATCGAATCTTCAAGAACTGAAGAGTAGATTTCAGCTTTTTTAATTCGGCATCAAACGTAAGACCAGCAGGGATGGACGTATGAAAGGACGCTTCCGTAGTGTATACAACCAGTGCGCAACAGGAACAATTAGCATTCATACCTTTCGAAATTTGCTGCGGGAGACTGAGCACCTATGGGTTTGCCCAGAGTGCAATGACGTTGATTCTGATTAACAATAACAATTCTCTCAGACTTTTAAAATTTTTTGATTAAAAATTTTTTTTTGAATTCTGTTCCTACTGTTTCCTTGACACTACATTTCCACTCACTGGGACATATGACAGGGTGCAGGTAATAAACATTTTTCACTTGTTCCTCTGACGTAGTGGAGTTCCACTTAACAGAAATGAGGTGTTATGTTTATGCAGTCCAAGCATTTACATATATTAGCCGAAGGCACTTATTCCTTAGGGCATTTTGTTATAATCCACACATCATAAACGTATCAGTCTAACTAATATTCCCATATGCTCACAACATTAGCACTTCTGTTTTGGCCTGTTAGGTTTTCATAGTTATAACTTCTTTAAACATTTTCAGCAATTTATCTTCACTTAATGTGACTTCATTGTCTGCTATAAGCAACAGAAAATGTGACCAGTTTTACTATTACACATAAAGTTAGTTAGTTGCTTATCCTATACAGGACGTGGCAATCAACCCCAGCTTTTATTGGCTGTTTGTGATTTTTCTAGGCTATTTTTTTCATTCAGTAGTTTGCCATTGCTTTCTGAATGGTACGGCGCTTATACCATTGTTAAAAATCCACACAAAGCGATCTGCTACCAAACCGCCTGCAGCAGGTTTCGAACCTGGTATATCTGGATTATGAAACTGCGTTCATATCCATTAGGCCACAGACGCCGACATTACACATAATGTGACTGTTTTCCAGCGGCAAAAAAATTTGACATCTGTGGTTTTAATGTTACGAGAAATATCAATGTTACTCTGCTACATGCAATATTACTTTTTTATCTGCCAGCAGCAAAGACTGACACCTTTATACATGCAAAATATGTCTTTATTTCTTAATTTTGAGACACTCTACTTGTCTTGTCTTTGATCCACCATCACTGAGCATTATATGAGACACTCTAATTATCTTGTCTTTGATCCACCATCACTGAGCATTATATGAGACACTCTAATTGTCTTGTCTTTGATCCACCATCACTGAGCATTATATGAGACACTCTAATTGTCTTTGATCCACCATCACTGAGCATTATATGAGACACTCTAATTGTCTTTGATCCACCATCACTGAGCATTATATGAGACACTCTAATTGTCTTGTCTTTGATCCACCATCACTGAGCATTATATGAGACACTCTAATTGTCTTGTCTTTGATCCACCATCACTGAGCATTATATGAGACACTCTAATTGTCTTGGATCCACCATCATTGAGCATTATATGAGACACTCTAATTGTCTTTGATCCACCATCACTGAGCATTATATGAGACACTCTAATTGTCTTGTCTTTGATCCACCATCACTGAGCATTAAATGAGACACTCTAATTGTCTTTGATCCACCATCACTGAGCATTAGATGAGACACTCTAATTGTCTTTGATCCACCATCACTGAGCATTAGATGAGACACTCTAATTGTCTTTGATCCACCATCACTGAGCATTAGATGAGACACTCTAATTGTCTTTGATCCACCATCACTGAGCATTAGATGAGACACTCTAATTGTCTTGTCTTTGATCCACCATCACTGAGCATTATTTGAGACACTCTAATTGTCTTGTCTTTGATCCACCATCACTGAGCATTATATGAGACACTCTAATTGTCTTGTCTTTGATCCACCATCACTGAGCATTATATGAGACACTCTAATTGTCTTGTCTTTGATCCACCATCACTGAGCATTATATGAGACACTCTAATTGTCTTGTCTTTGATCCACCATCACTGAGCATTATATGAGACACTCTGTCTTGTCTTTGATCCACCATCACTGAGCATTATATGAGACACTCTAATTGTCTTTGATCCACCATCACTGAGCATTATATGAGACACTCTAATTGTCTTTGATCCACCATCACTGAGCATTATATGAGACACTCTAATTGTCTTTGATCCACCATCACTGAGCATTATATGAGACACTCTAATTGTCTTGTCTTTGATCCACTATCACTGAGCATTATATGAGACACTCTAATTGTCTTTGATCCACCATCATTGAGCATTATATGAGACACTCTGTCTTTGATCCACCACCACTGAGCATTTTATGAGACACTCTAATTGTCTTTGATCCACCACCACTGAGCATTATATGAGACACTCTAATTGTCTTTGATCCACCATCACTGAGCATTATATGAGACGCTCTAATTGTCTTGTCTTTGAGCCACCATCACTGAGCATTAGCTTTTGGTGATTTTGACACTCTACTTAGTGTAATATGATTTGATTTCCAGCCACATGAATTTTGATTGCATAGACTGCAACGTGCACTATGACTTAATTATCTGCCGCAGAAATACGACTATTGTGTATTAAGATTCATACTCATTAATTCATGCATGACCTTTCAGCTCCCTGTGGTGCATAGAACTTCAACAAAATTCACGCCAAGCCTCTACCTGCCATCCATTAAGATTCTCCCATGTCTTCTTTATCCCCTTCATATCTGCCAAAGATTCAAATCTCCATATGTTTTTCAGCCTTTCCCTGCTTCATTTACCAGAAAAGGACTGTCCGGTAATGCTATCAACTGGTTCCTCTTGTTCCACAGATGTTTGGTTCTTTCCATCAGTGCTACACTGGTGATCTTGTCATGCCATTTCTATCTTTCTATTCTGTGCAAGCGCCAATTTATGAAAGTCTAACAACTTGATTGTCTTTTTTTTTAATTCCCTGTTTGAGCTGATGATTCTTACTTTTGTGTTGGACTTAATTCTTGTGACTTTCATAGATTTCCAATTGCAATGAAAGCTCCTCTTGCCTTCTGCATTCATATTTTGATATCACTGTCTATTTCTCCAACTGTATTCTTGTCTACATCGCTGCAAAGATACAAGTTTGAGTTCATATACTGATGGGATATACAGCAGTATGGCTATAATGTGTCACATTTATACAGATATTCTGTCTTTTCTCTTTGTATTTTCACTCAATGCTGTAACTTATGAAGTCTTCTCATTCTGTTTTGTACCAACCAGTTTACAGTTTTGAGACAGGAGAGCCAGGTTACCAATAAGATCTTAATTGTCTAGCTGCTTTGTGCGATTCCACAGCGTGACGATGCGATTCAAATAATTACCTAACATTTTTTCACAACTACTCCTCTAGGAAAAATTACAACTGTATAGTCAGGAGTTTATAGTCAGAACTAACTAACTGATCAATTTATGCATTATCATACCCATAAGCTTGATAGCTGGAATAAGCAGGCCACTGTGCAGAAGCTGCAGGAATGTAGGGGGTTGCCTGGGGAGGAACTGTGCCCTGGTAAGCTTGTGCAGTAGTATATGGAGTGCCTTGATAATAGCCCATGTTGTAGAACTGTCCATATGGTCCAGCAGCTGGTGAAGCTGCAATGGGCTGCTGTGCTTGAGACTGTACCATAACAACTGGTGGCTGCAAGTACAAAAATTAATTGCAAGAACACCTGGTCTGGATTAAAAAACGTAAAGGTAGTCCCACATCAGATACTGCCATAGGGGAGTAAGTGTTAGAGATTTCACAAAACTAGGTCCAGCTTTTTATGAGCAGCGGTGACCAGTTCTCTTCATCGCTGCCTTTGCTTTCCCCAACTAAGAAGCAGAGTCAAGACTGAAACATGGTGCTACCAGGTTTCGATTCTAGAATCTGGTAACCATGCTGCAAGATAGAACTATGCTGTTCTATCTGCTTAGCCGGCAATCGGCCAGAGTCAAGGCATCAAAATGAGCCATAAAATAAATTTTCAGACAAATTTTGTGCCTGCCTATTTAAAATAATATTTTACTGTCATTTCACACAAGACAACCTGAATCAAATCCTATAATAAAACAGGAAGCAAATTTGAAGGGAGTGAAAACAGAAAAATATTTTAATGAAAAAGCAGAAATCAAGAAATTTATTTAAGTGAAATGATTCAGAAGTAGTGTTAAAAAAAATTTACTTATTATGAAAATCATTATTTATTTATATAAGCCTTATAAACATCGAGCCACAGCAGCATAGTGGTTAGTGCACTGGCTTCCTAGCGCAGTGGTCTATGGTTCGATCCCCAGATGAGGCGGGAATTTTTTAGGCCACAAACGGCTCCTGGGTCGACCCAACCCCAAATGGGTACCAGAGCAACTTCTGGGAAGGTTAAGGCGGCCGGCGTGATGCCGACCACATCACCCCTAGTGTGCCGACGGTCAAGATAATATGGGCCTAACACCATATTCCCAATATGCCTCAATGGGCGTGTAACGGGCTCCTTTACCTTTTTTACCTTTATAAACATCTCAGACTGAACAAAACTAGGGACATAAATACAAGGTAACAAACAGCCACTAAATAGTCTCATGAAGAAGCAAAATGTAGGCTAACTTGATTAGTGTTATCCAAACAAAAATTTGACTTGGGCCATTATAGTCATATAATTTCAATCTTTTTATTCTACACAATCAGCTATTTATGAAAGTCCTCAGCTTTCTAGTTTTACACATTAATGTGAGAACATTAATAAGCTGCTTCAGAAATATGTAAATGGTACAACAAACATTCCAATGTGAGTGGCTGAAGAATTTTACTCTGAAAATCTGAGTAAGCATTTTTCAGTAGCTAAAATATTCCATTTTGGTGGAAAAAATGTCCACTCTCGTATTTTCACAACTCCTTGGTGGTTATAATTATGATCCAACTCTAACAGCCAAAGAGTTTTATTTTGGTAGCCAAAAACACATGTGAGGGTTAAAGATTTCTTCAGTTACTAAAGAATCCCAGCTATGGTCTAGCTCAAGGGTCAGCAACAGGTCAATCTTGATCTATTGGTAGATCTCGAGGCAACAGATGCTAGATTTCTAGGTGGTTGTGGGGGAAACAAAAGAATTTTTCAACTAGGTACATTTCGGACTAGCCCTCTCTCACCAGCACTTACAAACACAGAGTTCCTCAGATTTAAAGGTACTTTTCCTCGCATTCCCAGTGAAAACCCACAAACTAGCTTACTAAAAATTCACTTTATTCATGAACTGTAAAAGATAGAAAGTTATCTTTTCTTTGAATTGAAGTTAACATTTGGTGGAATAATTAGTTTTAATTTTCCACAGCTCTGATGATGGGATTAAAGGAAGCACATCGTGCGGCAGAGATAGAAGTTACATATAGGCTGGACTTATTCCTAATTCCAGATACTCTGAAACCAGACATGATTTTATCAAGGTATATCGTTAGAGAGCTCAGAGTTCCTAAAGCAGATTCCGACAGCTCCTGGGTTATCTTCCACTGGTTTAGCTTCCACAAAAATCTATTCCAGTTGTACAGGAATCCACCATTAGGTAGCCTTCGAAGTCTGTTCTGGAAGCTAAAAAGATAAGAGCAATACAATGGAACCCTTTTATTTTTTGGGACACAAAAAACATTAATTCAGTCATAATGACTGTACTTACACTGTTAGATGTTGAATGCTGACTTGACGGATTAGAGTCATTGGATTCCTTCCCCCAGGAACACTTCACTGGCTGATCATTGATTACAGTACCATGAACGGCACAAATAGCTTGCGTGGCAGCCTCTTTTGTGCTAAACCTGCAAGTCAGGTGAGAAGAGCATAACTTAAACTAACAAACATCTGCCTTTAGCTGTCATATTGCTTAAAAATACCAGTACCAGAAATATGAGCTACGTTCAGACTGATTTCTATTTTACGTTAACAAATCAATTACTTCCATGATTTACAACATCTCTCAATTAGTGTTACTTTCTTTTTTCTTCCAAGTACACGTCAACTGGTGCTGCCACTCTCATCCCTTTGAAACTTTGGTCTTTGGTGCTGACAATTATTTCTGTAGATGATGCTCATGTGCTATGTTTAAATTATTATATTTACTCTATCATCCTTTACCTTCATTTTAACTAATTCTGCCTGGTAGCACACCATTAAAAAATATTTCCTCTTCTTAAAATGTGCTAGTGACGATGAACACCTTACTAATCTTATCAACAGTTGATCATGCATGATGATACCACTCAAGACATTTGATTTAGATGTTTTTGGCCATCTGCACTGTTCATAATATTCTACTGAGAAACCACATTTGTGGCCTCCAGCAACCTATCTTCTTCTTCTTGCATCCTTAGCCCCTGACAGACAAAGCAGTCAGTGGCCATCACGCCTAGTGGTGTCTTGTAGGGCAGCAACAAACTGTCCCCATTTTGCTCAGTCAGTGGCCATCCTCTGTGCCATGCCCCAACTCGGGTTCAACCTATGAAACATTTTATTCAACTGTCAGTGATTCGCTGCCATAAGATAATAATGCAGCATTGGGGCACTTTATTCTTTCCACTTTGATAGATTAAAATTTTCTAAATTGTCTGCTTTTAATGTCTTGGGTACTGTGGATCAAAACGAGAAAAAGAGCCCCGGAGGTAAACATCAGACATACTGAGAACGTCATATGTAGCCATTACAGGCAAGTTTTTGTTTATGAGATGACAAATGACAAAACAAGGAAATTGTCATCATTACTCTTCAACTCTCCAATGATCATAAGCCCCTCAACAAGGAAATTGTCATCATTACTCTTCAACTCTCCAATGATCATAAGCCCCTCAACAAGGAAATTGTCATCATTACTCTTCAACTCTCCAATGATCATAAGCCCCTCAACAAGGGAATTGTCATCATTACTCTTCAAGTCTCCAATGATCATAAGCCCCTCAACAAGGAAATTGTCATCATTACTCTTCAACTCTCCAATGATCATAAAGCCCCTCAACAAGAAAATTGTCATCATTACTCTTCAACTCTCCAATGATCATAAGCCCTCAACAAATACAAGCCAGATCCTCCAGTCTGTGCCACGTACTCATGTCTTCTTTATCCCTTCTGATTCTGTCTTCAGTTCTCTTCTCCATGCGTTTTTTCAAGTCTCATTCTACCCAGCTTACCCTGGGATTCCAGAACAAGAACTGCCTTATAAAGCTATCACCTGCTTGTCTCGAGAAGTCTGTCAAGTATATCAATATGAGAAGTCTGTCAAGTTTATCAATACGAGAAGTCTGTCAAGTATATCAATATGAGAAGTCTGTCAAGTATATCAATATGAGAAGTCAACCTGAATGAAGAAAAAAGAAGGGTGTGAAAAGAAATGGAACAGGATGGCGTGGAAAATTTTGGCCGCGGGTCTCTTCACAAGAGCTGAAAGGTAAAAATGAAGATATTGTTAAAAATAGTTGATGGGGATCACAGCTCTGACAGAAAAAAGAAGTAAAACTTTCTGCAGACATTATAATGTCTACCTACCGTATGAACGCGTAGCCTTTGTCCTTGAATACACGCACTTCCTGGATGGTACCATATTGTGAAAATGTCTTTCTCATTACTTCATCTGTTATCAAAATGAATGGGATTTCAATTATGAAAGAAATAGCAAACACAAAAGAATCAGTTGGTCAGTTTAATTCTCTAGATCATGGTTTTTTCACTTGTGGTTCAAGGACCCCTTGTGGGTCTGCTAATGGATTCTAGGGGGTACATGTACATAACTTAAAAATTTAACATTTTAATTATGCTTTTATGAATATTTTTCCAAGAAGGGGTTCATAGCCTTCATTGGACAATCAAAGGGGCCCATAACCTTTACTGGACAATCAAAGGGCCCATAACATTTACTGGACAATAGAAGGGCCCATAACCTTTCTTGAACAATCAATGGGGCCCATAAGCCTTCATCAGACAATCAAAGGAGTCTATGGCCACAACAACAACAAAAATTAAAATAAAAGGGTTAAGAAATCCTGCTCTAGATTAACAGAGCTGTTCTAATATCGTCCTATGGCAGTGTTTCACTTTTATCTCCTGACCCATACACTCAATTGTCTGGCTGCTGAGTCTTAAATCTCCCACCTCCTGACTTCATTTCAATAAGAGTTCATGATTATCATTTCTAATAAGGGTTTATTGGGAGCAGGAACATTACCCACACACAGCCTCCATAATTATGGCTTCCAACATTCCTTCTCCCTGACATCTTAGCCATATAATCAGATTGTATTCAAGTCCCAAGAGAGAGAGAGCTTCATTGATTTTTGTGTACCACTGGTTACTTGATTTTGTTTTCCCCACTTCTGACAGTGCAGTAAAAATATGTTTTAAAATTATAATTTAAAATTAACAAATTCAATTCTGCCAGAAATTTAGAATCATTCCCTGAATAATATGTACTTTTTAAAGTTTCATAATCCAGTTATCATAACCTGTACTGAAGATGACAGTATGTGAAGCTTGTCTCCATAATAATAAAAAAAATAAAAATAGGGGGTCAGAGTGGCTAAGTGGTATGGCATCCACCTCAAGTTCTAGAGGTACCGGGTTCAATTTCCAGTTGAGGAAACATAATTTATGGAAATTTTTTTTTCCAGAACCACTGGGGTCCTAATGATGTCAAGCTGCACACGTTAAAAATCCCACGGCAGTTGGAAATCGTAAAGAGTAGGCATATCAGGCCGTTGCCCTGGCAAAATTTAAAAATTTGAAAACTACCCACAAAAAAAAATATTTATAGAATGTGTGATTCCTATATACACACTGGGATTCTTGCCGGTGCTACGGAGTTCATGCACTGTGCTGAGATATTCCTTGTGCGATCTAAGGGAGGAGATTGGAGCAGTGATGGAGTAGTTCATGTGCAATGAAGATAGACCTTAACACATTAACTATCGCAAGCCGCTGTCAGCGGCTCACAAAATAAACACATTTGGACCGCAAGCCGCTCAGAGCGCCAATCTAATTTTAGTAATAAAACGAATGAAAAATGTACTGAAACACTTTCTGATCTGGTTCGAGATTTTAAGTTGCCACCAGAAAACAAATTCCCAAAGCATGGTTGTTGTAGAACACTGGAAAATTGATATTATGTTCATATTTTTCAGTGTTTTGGGTTAGTTACCAAATCGTGCAAAACTGTTTACCGTGGCAACTAGTGATAGGACTACAAACAATGCGTGTACATCTCGTCTAACAGCTGAATAGGATAGAAACGTGTTTCAACAATTGACTGATAGATCTAGCGACGAGGACAAGAGTGAAAACGGTGTGCACATTTATTGAAATTGTGATTTTGATAGAGATGGGGCGCAAGCAGTTATAATTGTGAAAATATTGCAAGTCCTCGGCCATCGGAGGGCCGTTAAATAGCAACAACCTCTATTAGAGTTACAAACGGTGCTTATTGTAATAGTACAATTCATTTATCTTTAAAATGACGTGTAATTCATAAAAATCTGTAAACAATTACGAAAACTACAGCTTACTTTGTGCAAACACCTACAGGATGAAAATGGGAAAAAAATTTAATTCGGCCGCAGTGTGTTTTTCAATTCGGTAGTTAATGTGTTAAAAACCAAACCATAGTATTAGTGCAGGCCTTGTGTAGACTTTCTATCTAACAATAAGTGCATCAAAGTCAAATGACCACTCTCCCACAGAAAACAATCTAAAGTTAGAACAAATTAAAACAGGAACTTATGCTCTGGGGTGACTGCCCTTAATTATAAACACTGCAAATGAAAATAAAGGCAACTCTGATTTAAGCTGCACAGATTAACAGTGGGATAACTGATTCTCGCTTGGCTCCGTATTTAACATAACAGATTCTCACTTGACTCCAAATGTAACATAACTGACTCTTACTTGACTCCAAATACAACATAACTGATTCTCACTTGGCTACATATATAAGATAGGATGAGTATATACTAGAAACAACAATCTGATGAGTATACTCTAGAAACAACAATCTGATGAGTATATACTAGAAACAACAATCTGATGAGTATATACTAGAAACGACAATCTGATGAGTATACTCTAGAAACAACAATCTGATGAGTATATACTAGAAACAACAATCTGATGAGTATATACTAGAAACAACAATCTGATGAGTATACTCTAGAAACAACAATCTGATGAGTATACACTAGAAACAACAATCTGATGAGTATACACTAGAAACAACAATCTGATCAGTATACACTAGAAACAACAATCTGATGAGTACACACTAGAAACTATGATCTCAAGCATTCTTGAAGTTTTGGTATGTTTTTTTTAAAAATACAAATAAATGGTGAAGGGGAGCTAAGGAGACATGAATACAGATATAAAAATAAGAGGTAATGAGACACAAACAATTACAGAAAAACAACAACATGACTGAAAAGAATTAGTTGATGTAAGCAGCAGATATAGAAGGTGACAAGTCTAATATATCAGTCGGAAAGAGAGCAAACATTAACGAGGATAAGAATTAGTTCCCACTTTCTTTGTTTTCCATGTTATTATTTCCTCTACATCCAACCCCTGATGTATTGACGTTTTAAGAACCATATATGTCATTTCTGTTTTGCTTATTATGGAGCACGAAGCCACCACTGCGGATGCTCCACCTGCAGGAGTCCTGCATCCACATGCTCTTGCAGCTGTGGTTTCTGCAGCTACTTGTTTTAAATGATGAGGTTGCCAGCCTCAGGCACAACCTTGTAACAGCTACATCTTAATACAAGCATGGGAGCCGCGCTGGTGTAATGGTTACCACACTGCGCTGGCGATCGGGTGATCCAGGCTCAAACCCGGGCGAGTACATTTGAAGAAGCGTCGTCGACTGGGATTTGGACTGGATTAATTCTAGCTCTGGTGAGAACATTTGAAGTAGTGTCGTCGACCAGGGACTGGAATAACCTGAACGGCTACTGAGCCAACCCAGCTCTAATGTGTACTCTCCGAAGACGGCGAGTATCTGTCTGAATGGCGAGAGGACACCTGTCAGCATACAGGGAAAATAGGATACACACGTAAAATCAGTCTCAGGTTAGACATACTAACCTGAGATTTTGCCTCGAGTAATAGCGGGCGTACATTCAAAACAAAAAAATACAAGCATGAGCAAGTAGTAGTCATGTTCTTATATGTCTCCTCAGGAACTACTACACACAGACAAGTAATATATACTACTTCTTTATTTTTGTTTGGCTCCTACAGGAGTCACCACTACAGAAGCCTCCATACAGGAGCCTCCATACAGAAGCCTCCATACAGGAGTCACCACTACAGAAGCCTCCATACAGGAGTCACCACTACAGAAGCCTCCATACAGAAGCCTCCATACAGGATGTCTACATCAAGGTACTTAAGGACTTTTACAGTGGTGGTTTCTGTAACAGTGTCTTTGACATGGTGAGGTTGCTAGCTCTCCCCTCATGCACAACCTCAACTTAGTTGCCTCTAACAACATACCACATGAGAGAAGTGGTCCTCATCATGAGGCAAGAGGTAAAGGTAAAGGAACCCGTTAAACGCCCATTGAGGCATATTGGGAATATGGTGTTAGGCCCATATTATCTTGACCGTCGGCACACTAGGGGTGATGTGGTCGGCATCACGCCGGCCGCCTTAACCTTCCCAGAGTTGCTCTGGTACCCATTTGGGGCTGGGTTGACCCAGGAGCCGTTTGTGGCCTAAAAAATTCCCACCTCATCTGGGGATCGAACCATAGACCACTGCGCTAGGAAGCCAGTGCACTAACCACTATGCTACCGCGGCTCCCATGAGGCAAGAACTGAACATCTTTTTCTTGGATCCTTAGACCCTGACTGACAAAGCAGTCAGTGGCCATCATGCCTAGTGGCGTCTTGTAGGGCAGCAACAAACTGTCCCCATTGTGCTAGGTCGGTGGCCATCTTTCGTACATTTGAGAAGTTTATTCCCTTGGCCTTGAAGTTTTGGTTTTAATATTTTCTACATTTAATTAATTGTTTTCTTCTGTATTTTTAAGCTAGCTACGCTGATTACCTGTCAGCCCATTGGTCACTCCTCCACAGTAGACAGTGCAGTTAGTGGAGCTTGACTGATGGAAAACTTCATCATAAATAAGTGGTTTTGCATCTATTTATTGGAGAAAAACACAATTAAAACAAAATTGGGACAACATGCAGACCCAGTATCCATTAATCGTGAAAAAACATGCACAATTAATAACACCCCTTTTCCCCCACAACTTAATGCATTAAACTTAAGATGTCTACCTTAGAAACTAACATATTTGATGTGATCCTTTCATGATATCACCCATGAGACATGGAAGCTCAGTAGAACATGAAAAGTGATGGATTAGCTAAACAATTTTCCCTATTGATTATGGGAGTTTTGAGCAATGAAGTCATAGCCAAGACGCAGAAATGAACTTTTATTATCTTAACACTTACTTTCTTTGACTACAGGGGCTGGAGGCTTTCTTGTGGCCCAATTGGTTCTGATTGGACGTGTGCCTAGCCATTGGTTGTTCATGCTGTTTATAGCAGCCTCAGCATCCTAGTAATTAAATAAAAAAAGTTTCAACAAACTTATGTATACTTACATTTGTGCTTGAGCATGTGTTGTTTTTTAATGTTTTTTTTTTTACTGACAAAGGCTTTATTTGTTCATAATCCTGAGTGTTTATGATCGGTAAAGGTGTTTGACAGATGCAGGTTTACACCTTCTATTGCTGTTTGACCTTTTCCCATGCACCTGTGTCTGCAGCTATAGGTTTTGGTGGAGACATCATTATGTCCCTTTGCACTCCTTACAAAGCATGGAGTCACCACTACAGCTGGTTCACTTGCAGGAAAAGCCTGCACCAAACATTCACATAATTTTGTAAAGGTGGTTTCTGTGGTAATTTGTTTTACATGATGAGGGTGCCAGCCTCACGCACAACCTCATATTACTTGCCTTGTACGACTAATATATGTGTCTGTTGGTGGAGTAGTGTGCTAATATATGTCTGTTGGTGGAGTAGTGTGCTAATATATGTCTGTTGGTGGAGTAGTGTGCTAATATATGTCTGTTGGTGGAGTAGTGTGCTAATATGTGTCTGTTGGTGGAGTAGTGTGCTAATATATGTCTGTTGGTGGAGTAGTGTGCTAATATATGTGTCTGTTGGTGGAGTAGTGTGGTTTTATTTCATGTTCTGCCCAGTCAAATATTACATGTTCTGTAGGGTGCAGTAGGTCAGTTTTTATTGATGTGTACAAATGTACAATAGCTGAGTGAGGTGTACCTCTGTATATGCATACACAACCGCACACATATATAATATACAATAGCACATCAAATTCTTAAAAATTACTCATGTTTATTAATGCAATGAATAATGTTTGATTTGTTGAAGTCTGTAAAAGATGCTGAATACAGATTACAACATTATGTGCACCAGTGGTTCCCAAACCTGGATCTGCAACCCACGTGAGGGTCAACAGAAGGTCATGGAGAAAGAGAAAGTTCTCGTTAATCACTAAAGGACCAATAGGGACAATTATCAGGCCTAAAATGGCTAAATTAAAATTACACAGGAGACAATCATTGATCTCACCATATTATGTCTGTACACTGAATATGTTTTCCATCTTCTTATGATTAACATGTACAAAGTACATGGTCCCAGGACAGAGAAAAACTACTTAGTTGTCAAGGTTTAACAAAGAAAAAATTTGAGGAAGTGCTGACGTACATTGTTACAAGTATTATGATAATTACCTGCTGCAATTTCTTATAGCAATAAATTATAATACAATTACTTATCATAGCAGTCACAACACCACTGAAACTTGTTTTCTAACCTGCTTATTTACAAATGACACAAAACCATATCCTCTGGATTTCATAGTGGCAGGGTCACGGATGATTTTACAGTCTCTGAAAAAAAAAAAAAATGATGTGAGGCAAGACATTATAGTTTCTAACAGACATGTAAAAACTGTTGCAGCATTTATTAGGATTAGTATAGATAGAAAGATAAATATTTAAAAAAAAAAAATATATATATATATATATATATATATATATATATATATATATATATATATATATATATATATATATATATATATATATATATATATATATATAAACAAACAAGCAAACTAAACAGGAACAGCAGTGAAAATAATTACTGTTTCTAACGCACAAATTCATCCATAAACTTTTCATATATGGTTCCTTCATTTTATCCCTGCATAGTGAGAAAATTTCATAGAGTCTAAGACGAAAAAACTTTGATGAGAAATGAAAGAAGTACAAAATAAAAAGACTATTCATATTTTCAGCACCACCTTCAGATTCAGCTTTCTTTAAAGCTGATCTGTAGAAAAAAAAATTTTTTTTGTTCCTTATACATCCTTGTTCGGGTATGTGTGTCTTTGTGTCTAGTGGACTGCAAAAAATATGACCAGCAGAGGCAAAACATTAAGACATACTGTAATAATCACAAGGTAGAAATGAGTGTAGAAAATCTCATAGGCACTAACACCCCATCAGAAGTACAAAAGCTAATAAAACACTATATTACAAAAACAAAAGCTAACATTTAAAAAACAAAACAAAAAAATAAATGCGAGCCAGTCTACAGTAGTGGAAGATCCCCCCCCCCCCAGATAAATACGGATTGACTAAATAATCCTCCAATGAACATTAAATGCATAAAAGTTTAGACAATATCATTTTTTGGATAATAAAACCATACTGAACTATAACTACAACAGGAAAAATACCTACTAGAGATAATATAGTATAAAGCATAAAATAAATACAAACAAAAGAATATTACAATAAATGAAACACGTCCTGATATAACCAACAGCTCCATGTATTTGGTAGATGGTTGAAAGTGGCGTGCTACAAAAAAAGTAGCAAACACCTTAAAAAAAAAATGTGTCTTCCCGAAAATGTGCTCCTCAGGTTAATGGCTGGACAAACAAACAAAACAAAACAAACAATTGAATCCTTTACTTTTTTTTCTTATAGAAAAAGTGTTGATCTACCTCTGAACTGAAATAAGGTCACTCAAAAATCTTCATGGTATGCTATAAAGAAAACTGAATTTACCACCCAAAGTAATATATTCGGAATCCTGTTAAGTGAAAAAGTGAAAAATACACACAGCAACCTATGACCTATTCATAGTTACTGAGGATGTTTGAATGTTCTGTCAAAATTGGTACATAAATAATAATAAAAAGACCAATTTAAACAGGCAGCTTTAGTAGCTGGGGCAACTATGGCCAAATTACATCTATGACAAACCAGACACCTGTGACAGAAAACAAAATAACTTTTTGTGAGTGTTAAAACAGAGATTCTGGCATGACCAATTTAATATTTATCTTTCCCAAAAAGAAATATTTTATTTTATTTCTTCACCAGCTCTTCAGCCAATTATATAAACAGTGAAGAAACATCAAAAGCTTTGATCCAAAGACTCTCCATACACTTAACAATGCGGCCTTCTTGGCTCTTGAGACAAATGAACTTAAGCTATTTCTAAACTTAACCTATTTTCACTCAACTTGGCTGGCACATTGGTAAAAAAAAATAATTTTTAAACTGAATAAACGGCACACATTTTTATTTTCTACAGAACTGATCAAATTGAAAGCTGAGAGAGAAAAAAAATCATTGAAAAGTTTTGATACAACTGTTATCAAAACATCAGTTCCATAAAGGATATAAAAGAAAATGTTTTTCTGTTCATGCCCGTTTATTATCTTGAGTGAACAACAGCGACAAAAAAAAATTACCACATTTGTAAAATACACTGTTACTTCTAATTCTAGAAGAAACAAAATTTCACAGCTATGTCTGCCAAAAGTGTCATGGGACAAATGTTCCATTTAATTCTACATATATAACTCAAAGCCCGTAATGAAAAGTGAGGTGTTTTTTATTACCTCTGACATGCACTAATCAATTCTCATCCCATGTTTCTAGCATTTCTCAAGTAACAAATAGTTCTTATTTGTTTTACTGAACCATGGTTAACCATGGATCAATCAACTCCTTACATGCCACTGTCATCTCCATCATGTAACAATCAATTCTTGCCTACCTTCCCTCTAAGTCACTGATACAAATGATCAAGTTATAAAACCAGCTTACTGATGACTTGTGAAGCACTGTCAACATGCTGTAGTAACAATTACACCTGCGGCACTGTCAGGTCACTCTTTAAACAGAATATTACTTGCTGTATTCTGATCATCTTTATCTTTCATCAATCAACTCTCTTTGAATGTTCTTACAATTCCTTGTTCCCTTTTGACGGCACTTCTAACATGCCAAAGTTAGTTGTGATTCAATCACTCCATTTCACAACGAAAAAATACATGCTGCCAGAATTTGATAATGAAAACTCTCATGAAATTGTCAAGAAAAACTGCAGACGAAAGGAATATGGAATCAATTTTCACTGATCATTACTAATAGAAAATGTAATGAGACGAGTGTTTCAGTCCAGGAAATAAAAAAAATAGTCTTTGATATTTATGATGGTAAAATATGTTTATAAAATTTGCAATAAAATATACACAAGTGGAAAACTCATAGGTGAAACAAATTAAAAGGCATAAACATTATTGATCCTCCTCCCAGGGAAAAGTGATAACATGTGGGAGGCTTCTTTTTAGCACATGGCCATTCGTGTGAATATGATAATAAGGGGAGTAAATTAAACACAGTATGGTGTAATCCTGACGTGTTCAACAGCTGCTGAGCCGAGTTCTATTCTTGGTGCAAACTGCTACACCCAGTAATAGGTAAACTGTGATAACTACTGCTGGTGTTAACCTCACAGAAACTTTTGTCAATTTACCTTACAGTGTGAGAGGAATAGATGGTTTGGTCTTCTGCTGGGAAGATGGTCAGATAAGGACATAGAGGTAGACAGAGACAGCCAAACATAAGACAGATACAGAGACGGAAGGACTGAATGGGAGGCACATCAGCCAGTCCGACAACACACACAGAAGGTAGACTAATTAACTCAGACAATCAGAGACAGAATCAAACAGATACAAAGGTGGAAGGGTGGGTGGGTGTGTGTGTGTGTTAGAGACATAGGGATGAGAAAGAGAGACAAAAACAGTGGTGGATGGCTTGAGGGATGTAGCTGATGAATTATTTAGTTTGGACAGATACAGCCTATGAGGACTGCCCTTATGACTTACTCACAACTCAACAGTTAAAGATGAGAGACAGAGAGAGCGGGGGAGAGAGGAAGGGAAGGAGGGAGAGAGAGAGAGAGAGAGGGAGGGACTGCGAGCAAGCATAACATTTACACCGTTTCATACAAGCTATCATGTTATATGAAGTCGAAGTAAAATATACCACCAATGTTTGAGAGATATACATATAGATATTCTGTTTTTGTTTTAATGAAATGTTTATTAAAAATACACAGCCAATGCAATAAATTTAAAGTAATTTTCCTGTATACAGAATTTTTAAAAAAATGACAAATCTATTTAAACCATTTTGTAAGAAGAAAATAAAGTTTACTGACAATAATAAAATCAAATTTGACAACAGATTTATAATGTGTGGGCAGAGAATAAACAATCATCAAAACCATGCCCTCACATCAGCTACAACCAACAAATATATAATAAACCATTTATCTCTCTATCCATCTCCCACGCTGGTAACCCTTACATTAACCTCTCCTTCAACAACAAAAATATTCATCTGAAGTATTACTTCTCTTGCGACTTCCATGTGTTCCTGAGGCACTAATTAAAAGATAGGGTTGCAAAGAACAGAACTACTGTTTACTAACACCAAGATAGGGTTGCAAAGAACAGAACTACTGTTTACTAACACCAAGATAGGGTTGCAAAGAACAGAACTACTGTTTACTAACACCCAAGATGGTCAAAAATTGACTAACGACTGTTGTACTAAACCACATGAAGCCACAGTGTTTAAAACAAAACAAAAAAAACACTGGTTACAGGGAAAGTACTAAAACGCTTTGCAAGTTGTTGTATATTATATGTTTATGATGGCAACTGGTGACTTCCACCTGCAATATCAATTTTTCAAGCTCTGCATCTATGTTTTTTTCCTATCTCTCTTGATTTTTGTTCCTTTTGACCTTAAACCTTAAATTTGACCCCTCTCTCTACACTTTCTCTTCCTTCCATCCCTTTAAAAAAAATAACCCATCCTACTTTGTACTCTCGCCTTTCCACAATTGAGAGTGGGGTTTCTGTCCACACTTTGCACCATCAGTCTGTATTACTCTGTGCTGAGTGATTCATTAATATTTAATACACCTCACAAACTGTCCCCAGGGGGCAATCTACTAAATTCAGTTCCTCTCCCCACCAGAGAGCACAAACATAAAATAATTAACAAAACAGTCTCAGTATTGCTGTGGCGTGATTTCCCATCTCATGCAGTAGTTTTTCAGTCAGGATAAATGATCCTCTGTATTCTCATGTGTTTGCAATTCTCTTGTTGAATCACAACAAAGACCAGCCAAGACCAAAGCTACTGTTTCAGAATGTATCTGAAATGCTGTTCCCAGCGTACAAAATTATTTCCCTACAACAGACATATAGTGACATGTAGTGGAAAGTGTTCATTCATTCATCACTTTTCAGCTTCCCAAGGAGCATAGGCCTTCAACAAACTTATACCAAGACTTTCTGTCTTGTGCCATCTGCTCATAGTATTTCCAGATCGTCATCCCCTTTGATGTCTGTCTTCAGTTCTCTTCTCCGTGTGTTCTTTGGTCTTCCTCTACCTCTCTTACCCTGGGGATTCCAGAACAAGGACTACCTGGTAGTGCTATCAACAGGTTTCCTCAGTGTGTGTCCTATCCATCTCCTCATCATCTCTTGTTGAGAGATTAATAACTGATAATATGATGATATTAAAGGCATCTTGCAAAGGAGCAAAACTGTTACAGTTTGGCATATGCCATTATGATAGGTTCATTTTAATTATAATGTTCCACCTGCTTTAATATTTTTCCTCCTAAATTATTCTACATTGTAGGATTATGTTATTTCTTGATATAACCAATATCCATCTTCAGCGTCTTCTTCTTATCTTTTGTTCCACTGGGACTTACCTTGTTCTTGTCATCAATTCCACATTAACGATGGTGTCAGCCCAACATATGAGGAACAGAGAAAGCACATATTGCCATCACCAGTACCATTCCTGGAAAAACTCTATGGAGATCGATGTAGCCTCACTCTGACCCTGATTTCTCTGAACATATTCAAGTTAACGTCCAAGAGTGTAAGAGGAAGAAGAATACCACTTGATTCCTTCTAGTCTAAGAAAATATCCATTTATGAAAGTCTGTAGTATTTTGGTTGCTGTTTTTGTTGTTCTCCCTGGTTCAGAGCCATATAATAGGAACAGACTTGACATATGAATTGAAAATTCAAATTTTTGTGTTGGACTTGATTTCTCTTATCTCCATATACAGCATTTCCCAATGCAATAACAGCACCTCTAACCTTTTGTTTTCTTATTTTGATAAAAGTGAAAAGTGTTACAACTCATTTGCCCTAACTGACTAGCAGGTGATGTTGTGTCACTCCTCATGTTTAATACCACAACACAGGGGGGTTATCAGAAAGCTCAGAGAAGAAATGAGGTCACTCATTCATCAGCCATCATTAGGAAGCGCAGGAATGGAAATCCTGTCCCATGCCATCAGTTCCTGGTCTTTCTATGCCTTCTTTTATCTCTTTCATTTATGTTTCTAGTTCTCCTCCCCATGTGTTTTCTGATAAGCCTATACCTCTCTTACCCCGAGGATTCCAAATCTAGGCCTGCCTTGTAAAGTTAAAAGGTTTCTTCAATATGCATCCTATCCATCACCAGCATATTCTTCTCATCCCCTGGCACTTGTCTGGTTCTTGTCACCAGTTCCACATTAGTGATATGGTCATACCACTTCAATCCTTCTATTCTACGTACATCACCTATCTATGAGCACTTGTCTGGTTCTTGTCACCAGTTCCACATTAGTGATCTGGTCATACCACTTCAATCCTTCTATTCTACGTACATCACCTATCTATGAGCACTTGTCTGGTTCTTGTCACCAGTTCCACATTAGTGATCTGGTCATACCACTTCAATCCTTCTATTCTACGTACATCACCTATCTATGAGCACTTGTCTGTATCTTGTCACCAGTTCCACATTAGTGATCTGGTCATACCACTTCAATCCTTCTATTCTACGTACATCACCTATCTATGAGCAGTTGTCTGGTTCTTGTCACCAGTTCCACATTAGTGATCTGGTCATAACACTTCAATCCTTCTATTCTACGTATATCACCTATCTATGAGCACTTGTCTGTATCTTGTCATCAGTTCCACATTAGTGATCTCGTCATACCACTTCAATCCTTCTTTTCTACGTACATCACCTATCTATGAGCACTTGTCTGTATCTTGTCATCAGTTCCACATTAGTGATCTGGTCATACCACTTCAATCCTTCTATTCTACGTACATCACCTATCTATGAGCACTTGTCTGTATCTTGTCACCAGTTCCACATTAGTGATCTGGTCATACCACTTCAATCCTTCTATTCTACGTACATCACCTATCTATGAGCACTTGTCTGTATCTTGTCACCAGTTCCACATTAGTGATCTGGTCATACCACTTCAATCGTTCTATTCTACGTACATCACCCTATCTATGAGCACTTGTCTGTATCTTGTCACCAGTTCCACATTAGTGATCTGGTCACACCACTTCAATCCTTCTATTCTACGTACATCACCTATCTATGAGCACTTGTCTGTATCTTGTCACCAGTTCCACATTAGTGATCTGGTCATACCACTTCAATCCTTCTATTCTACGTACATCACCTATCTATGAGCACTTGTCTGTATCTTGTCACCAGTTCCACATTAGTGATCTGGTCATACCACTTCAATCCTTCTATTCTACGTACATCACCTATCTATGAGCACTTGTCTGTATCTTGTCACCAGTTCCACATTAGTGATCTGGTCATACCACTTCAATCCTTCTATTCTACGTACATCACCTATCTATGAGCACTTGTCTGTATCTTGTCATCAGTTCCACATTAGTGATCTGGTCATACCACATCAATCCTTCTATTCTACGTACATCACCTATCTATGAGCACTTGTCTGTATCTTGTCACCAGTTCCACATTAGTGATCTGGTCATACCACTTCAATCCTTCTATTCTACGTACATCACCTATCTATGAGCAGTTGTCTGGTTCTTGTCACCAGTTCCACATTAGTGATCTGGTCATAACACTTCAATCCTTCTATTCTACGTATATCACCTATCTATGAGCACTTGTCTGTATCTTGTCATCAGTTCCACATTAGTGATCTGGTCATACCACTTCAATCCTTCTATTCTACGTACATCACCTATCTATGAGCACTTGTCTGTATCTTGTCATCAGTTCCACATTAGTGATCTGGTCATACCACTTCAATCCTTCTATTCTACGTACATCACCTATCTATGAGCACTTGTCTGTATCTTGTCATCAGTTCCACATTAGTGATCTGGTCATACCACTTCAATCCTTATATTCTACTTACATCACCTATCTATGAGCACTTGTCTGTATCTTGTCACCAGTTCCACATTAGTGATCTGGTCATACCACTTCAATCCTTCTATTCTACGTACATCACCTATCTATGAGCACTTGTCTGGTTCTTGTCACCAGTTCCACATTAGTGATCTGGTCATACCACTTCAATCCTTCTATTCTACGTACATCACCTATCTATGAGCACTTGTCTGTATCTTGTCATCAGTTCCACATTAGTGATCTGGTCATACCACTTCAATCCTTCTATTCTACGTACATCACCTATCTATGAGCACTTGTCTGTATCTTGTCACCAGTTCCACATTAGTGATCTGGTCATACCACTTCAATCCTTCTATTCTACGTACATCACCTAACTATGAGCACTTGTCTGTATCTTGTCACCAGTTCCACATTAGTGATCTGGTCATACCACTTCAATCCTTCTATTCTACGTACATCACCTATCTATGAGCACTTGTCTGTATCTTGTCACCAGTTCCACATTAGTGATCTGGTCACACCACTTCAATCCTTCTATTCTACGTACATCACCTATCTATGAGCACTTGTCTGTATCTTGTCACCAGTTCCACATTAGTGATCTGGTCATACCACTTCAATCCTTCTATTCTACGTACATCACCTATCTATGAGCACTTGTCTGTATCTTGTCACCAGTTCCACATTAGTTGATCTGGTCATACCACTTCAATCCTTCTATTCTACGTACATCACCTATCTATGAGCACTTGTCTGTATCTTGTCATCAGTTCCACATTAGTGATCTGGTCATACCACTTCAATCCTTCTATTCTACGTACATCACCTATCTATGAACACTTGTCTGTATTTTGTCATCAGTTCCACATTAGTGATCTGGTCATACCACTTCAATCCTTCTATTCTACGTACATCACCTATCTATGAGCACTTGACTGTATCTTGTCACCAGTTCCACATTAGTGATCTGGTCATACCACTTCAATCTTTCTATTCTATGTACATCACCTATCTATGAGCACTTGTCTGTATCTTGTCACCAGTTCCACGTTAGTGATCTGGTCATACCACTTCAATCCTTCTATTCTACGTACATCACCTATCTATGAGCACTTGTCTGTATCTTGTCATCAGTTCCACATTAGTGATCTGGTCATACCACTTCAATCCTTCTATTCTATGTACATCACCTATCTATGAGCACTTGTCTGTATCTTGTCATCAGTTCCACATTAGTGATCTGGTCATACCACTTCAATCCTTCTATTCTACATACATCACCTATCTATGAGCACTTGTCTGTATCTTGTCATCAGTTCCACATTAGTGATCTGGTCATACCACTTCAATCCTTCTATTCTACTTACATCACCTATCTATGAGCACTTGTCTGTATCTTGTCATCAGTTCCACATTAGTGATCTGGTCATACCACTTCAATCCTTCTATTCTACGTACATCACCTATCTATGAGCACTTGTCTGGTTCTTGTCACCAGTTCCACATTAGTGATCTGGTCATCCACTTCAATCCTTCTATTCTACGTACATCACCTATCTATGAGTACTTGTCTGTATCTTGTCACCAGTTCCACACGAGTGATCTGGTCATACCACTTCAATCCTTCTATTCTACGTACATCACCTATCTATGATTACTTGTCTGGTTCTTGTCATCAGTTCCACATTAGTGATCTGGTCATACCACTTCAATCCTTATATTCTACGTACATCACCTATCTATGAGCACTTGTCTGGTTCTTGTCACCAGTTCCACATTAGTGATCTGGTCATACCACTTCAATCCTTCTATTCTACGTACATCACCTATCTATGAGCACTTGTCTGGTTCTTGTCACCAGTTCCACATTAGTGATCTGGTCATACCATTTCAATCCTTCTATTCTACGTACATCACCTATCTATGAGCACTTGTCTGGTTCTTGTCACCAGTTCCACATTAGTGATCTGGTCATACCACTTCAATCCTTCTATTCTACGTACATCACCTATCTATGAGCACTTGTCTGGTTCTTGTCACCAGTTCCACATTAGTGATCTGGTCATACCATTTCAATCCTTCTATTCTACGTACATCACCTATCTATGACAGGCTGTAACTTCTTGGTTGTTGTTTTACAGCTATATAACAAGATCTTGTCCATACTTGAAGAAGTTTGCTCAGCTTGAAGTTTCTACCCTACGGAGTAGCCAGCCACATGCCCAACCCTCCTTAGTTGCCATTTACAACATGCTTTGTAGGTTACAGTGCTACTATTCTTTGCTCCCCTTTCAGGCCCTGGTTACGCACCAGTGAAATAAGATTATATTATGCATGAAGTGAAATACGTTTGAAATCAGCAAACAGAGTTTTACAAATAAAATAAAAACAAATAACCAGCAAATAATTGTACCAACTACGCTAATACTACTAAACTCTTAATTATACTAATCCCAATTAAGTTTGCTCACTTGAAGTTTCAATCATTCCAGCTTTCCCCCCCCCCCCCCCCCCCCACCCCCCAAATAAGATTATAATTATGGGTTTGAAGTGAAATACGTTTGAAATCAGCAAACAGAGTTTTACAAATAAAATAAAAACAAATAACCAGCAAATAATTGTACCAACTACGCTAATACTACTAAACTCTTAATTATACTAATCCCAATTACAATCATTCAGCTTCCCCCCCCCCCCCCTTTTTTTGGGTTTGTTGTTGAACAAAGCGTCATAGGAAGATTCAATTTCCATTCTTGTGCATTTTTTCTTTCTGTTAGCACAAGTTCATATTAATCAAATTCAAGTCCATGGGGAAGACAAACACAAGTAATATTAATGAAATCTTGGCCTGGTGCCAGGTCTAGTGATGCAGTATAGTGAATTGCACTGCAACAAGATAACCAAACCATTTTATTTCCTGTCTCTCTTTGAAAATGATGGATTGTTTTGTTCCCACCAATTTCCTGAAGTCTTGCTTTTTAAAGTCTATCTTATGACAGTTAAAGCTGAAACTATGGGAATAAACAGCAATACATAGCTGCCAGTACAAAGTTTAATGTTAGACGTCTCTGAAATCAAGAAACAAAAGATAGATTTACTGTGACAATATCCAACAAGTACCAAGTGCTTCAATAACTAGAAGACAAAGAAAATACAGAACACTAATGGCCACGGATATAAAATATGAGGGATTTGGAGAAGTTCTTGGGTTAAAAATAGAAAAGGATGCCAGCTCAATGCCTGGATAACAACAATAGGAACCATCAATAGGAACCATCAACAGGAAGTTTGAACCAAACATCAGAAAGCACAATTAAAACAGAAGTTTCAAAGTTGATGGCCTTGTTATATTCTCTATACAGAGAAGTAAACAAAGTACGAAAAAGTATTGGAAGTGACACAAGAGCAAATATTAATTGGAAGAGAGGGTGAGGAAGCTGCAGCCAAAGCAAATATATGGGTCTGTACAACAGGACAAAGAAGCTTGCAGGGAAATATAAGCAATTAAATGACCTTATCAGGAAAAGAGTGAGCAAAAGCTTAGCAACATCAAAACAGTAATCTGAAGAGTTGGAACAGAATATTCTGATAAACTTTATGAAGACCAGTGCCATAAGTTCCCTCAGCTAGTGGAAAATAAGTTACAAGTTAACTGCGATAAACCAAAGGAAGAAATAAAGAAAGTCATAAAGATTCTAAGACATGGAAAAACTACTGGCCATACAGAGATATACAAATTACATGGTAAAGTCTGGAAAGAAAAAATACCAGCAGACTAGAAGAAACGATATTTGGTAAAGTTGCCAAAGGGATTTGCAAGGATGCACAATTTACAGAGGAGTAATGTTATTATCCCCACCAGAAAAAAATATTAAACAGGATCATCCTCGAAAGATTAAGAGGCCAAAGACAATTTAGAGACTGACAAGCAGATTTTCGATGAAACAGATCCTGTACAGACCAGATAACTACATTAAGCTTAGCAGTTGAAGAGAGCCTGGAACTGAACACGCTGCTTTATACTGGATTTTGTGAACAATGTAGAGGCATTTAACAGAATCTAGGATTGCTCTAGACACTGACGAAGTATTATGGAATCTCCCTTTAGTTCATTAATCTTAGGAAATCATTAAGGCTAATGCAGAATTCATCATGAAGGACAACTTAAAGAGCCCTTTAAGATATGAACTGGAATACAGCATGGACACCTGTTTTCACCATTTCTCTTCTTACAAGATACAGACTGGATTAAGAAAAATACATCAACCACAGAAAAGGACTTCTGTGGACTCTTATAACCATTTAGAATTTAGTCTGTGGCCTTGGGCCTTCTATCTCGTGAGTGAAAGTGAAACCAGACACAAGACAATATGAGAATACTTGATGAGATGTCAGTTATTTGGTCTGAGAATACAGAGAAGAGATAAAGACTATGAGAACAAATGTGGCAAATGATAACCAGAGTGCACTTGGAGAAACATCCATATACTATGAAGACTCATATCTGGCAGCAACATAAACAGAGTTGGATGATAATATATTTCGTGCTTAGTAGTTTTTTATGACATCTTTTCATTCCATTAGCTCTTCTGTTAATATTCAGTAGTCTAAGTCACACAGTAATACACATCACACAGTGACTGACCGCCTCAAAGATATTCATGTATCTAGGAAGTGGATTTCCAACGGGCTGATCACCCGTTTGCCAGTCACTTTGATTACGGAAACAACAACAAATGGATTGATTTGTTGTTGCCCTAAAGACGCCATTAGGCGTGATGGGAACAACGGCAAAGAAAATCTATTCGCTGTTGCCCTTAAGACGCCACTAGGCGTAATGGCCACTGCTGACTGCTTTGCCGGTCGTTGGCTAAGGAAGAAGAAGAAGAAGGAAGTGGATTCAAATAAAATGCATCACTGACTTTGAACTTCCTTTTATTCACTGTTTTGGTGATGAATGTCTCTTATTTAATAACCTCCCAACATCTGGCTTCTGTTGTTATTAAGGGGCTTTAGTAGTTATCAGGATGTCCAGAAAGAGGCCAATGTGCAAAGAAAGCTTATTCCTCATTTTATAAGGTAGCAATCCAATACCTGTGGACGTGGCATGAGAAGAAAAAAGCTGGAATGTCTCGTGACAACTGGATAGATTGAAGGGAAAAGAGGACAGAGGACAACAGAGAGAAGCTACTGGACAGTTTGACATCGTGGCATGGAAAGTCCACAATGGTATTGATGAACAGTACTTGAAACAGGAAGTTGTGGATCGCCTATGCCACCAGGCATGGTAACTTGAAGAAGTAGTAGTAAAACAAGTGTTAAGGCACTTATTTTGCCTTGTCTCCTGCATATTAGCTGCGGAACTAATCATGAGTGAGACAACTAGCTTGACTATATTATTCACATTTCCTCACAAACAATATTTTAGCAGACATATACATATAATTCCCCGCTGTCACTAGCAATAATATTAAAAGCACATGAAATTAATAATTCACCCCTGCTTTTTGTTTTGGCATTCTAGCCCTTGTTACTGCTGCATCATTCCTGCCCTTTCATTTGATTGTTGCAATAATAAAGTCATACATGATTGAGCTGGCAATGCAGGTTTCAAATATTTATCAGACAAGTCCAGATCCATGGCTTATGATTTGTCTCAAGTATGTCGACAGAACTGACATGTCAGAAGCCCAGGGGTTCTCTAGGGACTCATCAGAAAAACCATGTCACTATTGAAAATGCAGTATGTATTGTGGAAGGAAAAACCACAGTAGATCAGTGGGAATATTTAATAAATGACTTTATACTCCTGAAAACAAGAGTTAGTGAGGTGATGATCGTTAGAAGTCTAATAAAAATAATTTGATGTTTCATATACAATTATAAGAACAGAAAATACACTGTAGCGTATGAACCAAAGTGCTCATTATAGGCTATCTTATTTGCATGTGATACTGTATCTCAAAATTTATAATGTCCATACCTTATGGACAATAAAAATACCAAACAAACGGACTGGCTTCTGTGTTGTTTCAATCACATATAGTTCTGGCCTTGTGCAAGCTTAAGAACAACATAAATCTTAGGTTCTTGCTGCAAAGAAACTGCAGAAATTGAGATGGGATGGTGAAGAACAGCTGGTAACATTACATATTCATTCCCCTGAGCTGACTACTACCTTAATTAGAGTCATTAATGTAGAAGTCTGAGGGTGAACGAGGATGAAGAAGAAGGTATATTCATTCATTCATTATCTTGTAGCTCCCTGTGGAGCAGAGGCCATTCAGTTCACTGTAAACCTCCATTCAGTTCACTGAAAACCTCCATTCAGTTCACTGTAAACCTTTATTCAGTTCACTGTAAACCTTCCTGTCCTGTGCTAACTATTGAAGCTCTTTCCATGCCTATTATTCCCTTTCAAAGTCTATCTCCAATTCCCTCCGTTAATTTTTTTTCTTAATCTCCATCTATCACATTTACTCAGAGATTTCAGAACAAGCTTTTTCACAGCATAAAAAAAAACAAACAATCTAACCCAAAAACAAACAAAAATTCTCACTGATAGAAAGGATAAGAGTACCACAATGCTGTATACATCCTACATTATTTTATGCATGCACGACCTGGACAATAAAAAATCAGATGGAAAGTAAACTGCAGCCAGCAGAGATGTTGTTTCTAAGATAGATGCTCTGGAAAACTTGAATACCCAAAGAGAAAGTTTTAAGAGAACCAAAAGAAAGTAATCAATTAAGACGATAGGGCACAGATAGTTCAAGCTATTTGAAAAAAAAAATCATGAGAAGAGAAAAATGTGACAATCTGGCAAGAACTGGTAAATTCAACAAAAGAGAAGATGAAGGAAGACAGAAACAGTAATCTCAACAAAATGCCCACATTGTATGGGGAAAAAAACTGATGAAAGGAACATAAAACTCTTTTCTCCCCAATATCTTGGTGACAACCTTTCAGAGCAACAGTGGGTATTTGAAATCAGGTACTGCGTCTCAGTGGGACAAGGATAAAGAGAGCTGCCTAAGTTATGGCCACAAGGTCTTCGTCAGGGACAAGGCAATGAAAACCAAAGAGAAAGAATGCAAGAACTAAGTTATATACATTTGTTAAGAATGACATGACCAATAAATTTAAGTCACAAGTGATGCTCCCACGACAATGAGAAAATCTGAATGAATAGAGAATGGACAAACATAACCAAGAGGAATGGGCAAACATAACCATGAGGAATGGGCAAAAATTACCATGAGGAATGGGCAAACATAACCATGAGCAATGGGCAAACAGAAACATGAGGAATGGGCAAACATAACCATGACGAATGGGCAAACATAACCAAGAGGAATGGGCAAACATAACCATGTGGAATGGGCAAACATAACCATGAGGAATGGCCAAACATAACCAAGAGGAATGGGCAAACATAACCAAGAGGAATGGGCAAACATAACCAAGAGGAATGGGCAAACATAACCAAGAGGAATGGGCAAACATAGCCAAGAGGAATGGGCAAACAGAAACATGAGGAATGGGCAAACATAACCAAGAGGAATGGGCAAACATAACCAAGAGAAATGGGCAAACATAACCAAGAGGAATGGGCAAACATAACCAAGAGGAATGGGCAAACATAACCAAGAGGAATGGGCAAACATAACCATGAGGAAACGGCAAAAATAACCAAGAGGAATGGGCAAACATAACCAAGAGGAATGGGCAAACATAACCATGAGGAATGGGTAAACATAACCAAGAGGAATGGGCAAACATAACCAAGAGGAATGGGAAAACATAACCATGTGGAATGGGCAAACATAACCAAGAGGAATGGGCAAACATAACCATGAGGAATGGGCAAACATAACCAAGAGGAATGGGCAAACATAACCAAGAGGAATGGGCAAACATAACCAAGAGGAATGGGCAAACATAACCAAGAGGAATGGGCAAACATAACCATGTGGAATGGGCAAACATAACCAAGAGGAATGGGCAAACATAACCAAGAGGAATGGGCAAACATAACCAAGAGGAATGGGCAAACATAACCAAGAGGAATGGGCAAACATAACCATGTGGAATGGGCAAACATAACCAAGAGGAATGGGCAAACATAACCAAGAGGAATGGGCAAACATAACCAAGAGGAATGGGAAAACATAACAAAGAGGAATGGGCAAACATAACCATGAGGAATGGGCAAACATAACCATGAGGAATGGGCAAACATAACCAAGAGGAATGGGCAAACATAACCAATAGGAATGGGCAAACATAACCAAGAGTATTGGGCAAACATAACTAAGAGGAATGGGCAAACATAACCAAGAGGAATGGGCAAACATAACCAAGAGGAATGGGCAAACATAACCAAGAGGAATGGGCAAACATAACCAAGAGGAATGGGCAAACATAACCAACATGAATGGGCAAACAGAACCATGAGGAATGGGCAAACATGACCAAGAAGAATGGGCAAACAGAACCACGAGGAAAGGGCAAACATAACCATGCAATACTTACGAGATTTCACCATATGCAGCGAAAGCCTCTCTCAACTGGTGCTGTTCAATATCAGCGCTGAGGTCCCCTACAAACACATGGAAGTGTTCTGAAATAAAAAAGAACAAACTTATGTTCCCTTCAATCTTTTGCTCCTGCAACAGGAAAACAAATGTAGCTTTAAGTACATCAGAACTCTTTAAATAGAGCAACCTTTCAGATTAATCTCATTAGAGAGTCCTAGGATAGTCAATGAATAATTCACATTTTCAAAAGTTCAAACCAAAGAGAAAAGGACAATGGGACCTAAAAGAGGTTTTATGTTGTACATCCATTTATTTAACTGCCATTTAACAAATCTTCAGGAGTTCTTGCCATGCCGTTGAGGATCCAACTGCAATAAACCATGTCATTCAGTAATTTGTACACTACTATTGTACAATGAAGTGTATCTCTCCACTGAGCTTAATGGCATAAATGTGGAACACATTTTTTTTCTTTGCTATTTTTTTAAACAGTAAAAGGGTAGGATAAAATTAAACTTCTTTCAAAGAAAAAAAATAGTGAAAATGGGGGGGGGGAGACACCCAGTAAATTCACAATTAATATCGAAAATCAAAACAATGATAAGAAACAGCACTGACTCAAATGTAGCATGTCTCTTCCAACTTGGTCAATGATGACCTGAAATGTCTTTTCTGGCCTGTGAATTTATCTTAGATAAATAGTAATAGCACCGTGAATTTATCTTAGATAAATAGTAATAGCACCGTATGGTATTTTCCACAAAATTCACTATATTATTTATTCTATTTCTTCTGATGATGTCACACGTGTTTTCCCCTGGAGAGTCTTGAAGTACAAATATTTATTTTTTAACCGTTTCTACCCCCATGAGCGGTACAGCGCACCAGAATCTGGCACATTCTTTTCTCCTAATGGCCACGCTGTACATGCACTTGCTTAGCCAAAAGTCCACACGGTACACACACTTGCTTAGCCAAAAGTCCCAGTGCACCTTACTACAGTATATGTAAAACAAATGTACTCATTGTATATAAGATTTACAACAGTTCAAAATATTCTTCAGCCATTTTGAAATGATGTTATGTTTTTTCTATACATATATGTTTACTGTGTTTTTTAAGACATGGCAATGAGAAAAAAAGTGACAACCATTTTGGTGCTGGGAAATAAAGAGTTACTTAACAAGTTTAGCTCTGTTTTGGCGAGGTATGTCCTATTTAGCCTAGACACAAGGTCCATGATTTTTAAAGCATACATTTTAGTGGGTTGTATGTTTATGGCCCCCTGTTCATCAGATGGTACTGCACTGTGGGGTATGTGGAGACCTTATTTATATCACTGAGTAAATATATTGTATACATGCCATTTCACTCTTATTTCCAATAAATCAGTACAGAACACTTCTGCGTGAAAGCACCAAACATCATTTTACCTTTCACTCAAATTCTGCCACATTAAAACCACATCTATAATATTCCTTAACACAGGGGCAAGCAACCCTGGAGATGTAGGGGGATCAACTTCAGAAACTCTTGAGCTCTATAAAAATCTACCTTGATCAAATCATTTCTGTTTTCAGGGTATCTGCAATAAGTGTAGCCTATAGGTAACTTTTGCATGGGACTGGCAACCTCATCATGCAAAAGATATTGCTACATAAACTACAGCTGCAAGAGCACATCAATACTTTTGCCGCAGGCTCCATGTGGGCCAGCTGCAGTGGTGGCTCCATGCTCCACGAGGAGCAAAATAGGAGAAGAAGAAGAATATCTATGGTAACTTGTATCTCAGCCAAATGATCTGCTTCCTGCAATGCCACCAACAAAATGGTGGGACAATGAAAATAAATGACGTGACCAAATGTGAACTTCACTTCATAGAAGAGATCGTGTTCACAATTAAAGTACATTTGTATAGGCTAGCTTGTGGGTTCAAAAATAAGGTAAAAATTCACTAGCTAGCTTACGAGAGATTTTACCAGGAATGTGGTGACTTGACTTTGATCCACTGTCACTGAGCGGATCAAAGTGAAGTCAAGTCACCACATTCCTGGTAAAAACCCACTAGCTAGCTTAGGACAAAAGTTTTTACCAGCAATGTGGTGCCAGCACCTGTAATTCTGGAGACACTGCATTTTTAAATGTCAGTAGGAGAGGGCTAGTTCAAAGTTACTCTAGCTTTAAAATTCTGTCTCTTTCCTCCTCCACAAGAGATCTACCAAATCATCCCTATTAGATCAGGATCTACTTTATGCCATCCTCTGCCTTAATGCATAACAGAAAAAATATAACATCCATTTCATTACCAGCGACATGGTACTGATAATATCTATGAGGTCTGCATCCAAAAAACCTACCTGAACCAAAACCACAGATTTCAAATAAGACAGTACCAAAGCATAAGGGTAGACAGTGATGGACACAAAGAGGGGCATCCTAACTCTCACACAACTCGTTGCCAACCAAAGAAATATAAATCTAAACACAAGGACACACATAGGTAGTAGGAGCAGACACTGTGAAAGGCCAGGAAAAAATCATAATATGCAGCATACACTGCCCACCAGGGAAACTCCACGGAACTGGCTGCAATCAAAATACCAGAAAATAGCTGTTTCAAAGTCGGTGACTTCAACAGCCTCAGAATAGTGTGGGGTAAATAGAGACTGGTGCCAGAGGACAGTAAGAAGACTGGGGAACAGGTTAACAACTTAGCTAATCCACCAGATAAAATACCTACTAACTAGGTGATGGAAAACAACAATTATTCTAGACCTAGTCTTTGTCACAGACCTAGTATATACAACACATAGAACAGCAGAAGAACACCTGGATCATAGTGAAGTGATCATAGACCAGTAAAATTATCTGTTTATTTAAGCCAATGGCAGACAACCCAGGAGCTCTGGGGTCAAATTCAGATACACTGAACTCTCTAAAAATTAATCTTGATAAAACCATGCACGTTTTCAGGTTTGAGAGTATCTGAAATGAGTACAGCCTATAGGTAACTTTTATCTCTGCCAGACGATCGACTTCCTGTAATCCCATCAACACTGTGGTTGAACAGTCTAAATATATATTTGACTAAATGAGACTTCACTTCAAAGATCGTGTTCCTATCTCATGTAGTTCACAATTAAAGTGATTTTTTTAAAGCCAGCTCGTGAGTTTTTATTGGAACTTTCAATTCAGGGGATACAATGCTTTTAAATGCTGATGGGGGAGAACTTGTTTTAAATTTCTCTTGTGCAGATCTATTTAAAAGCTCTTTATAACGCTTTGTCCACCTCTTCTAAATAATTTTAAAATCTTGTACGTGTAATAATAAATCGTCAATAATATTAACCCCCTTACTTCATTCACAAATATTCTTAATTTAGTCGATACATTCCACGAGCTTGTTCTTTCGCCCGGCAAATAAAAATGACAATGTTTAATCCCAAGTGCGCTGGAAAACGGGAAGAAGATGATTAATTGGTGGGAAGTAAACAAACGACACATGTCAAAGTTTTTGACAGTTGGGTTTTTTTCCCAAGCTATATTGTTGAATCTCCCTTGATTACTGGGATCCATTTACAAGAACATCCACTCGCTGCATAATTCATCACAACCGCCACACTGACACAATAAACTTCCTAGTTAGCCACGATTTCAAACACTGTTCAATTTTAACAGGAACCTGTTACAATACACTGGTGAATATGGTGGTGGTGGTGGTGGTGGGGGGGGGGGGGGGGGTGTGGAGGGGCCCCCCAAGGGGAAGTCCAGAGGAGAAACAGCCTGTAGCTTTTTTTTTTTTTTTTTAAACTGGAAAAAAGGAAGGGGGGTGTATAGGGTTTTGGGTTGAACTTTGCGCATATTCTGACAGCTTAAATGATGGATGGTTTTGTTTCAAGCAGGTTGAACATCTGCAGCTCTCATTTGGCCTATTTGACCAATGGCTCTTACTCCCTCCTGATGTCCTTGAAGTTTAAAAAAAAAGGGGGGGGGGGGGGTAAAGGCAGTTCCATGGCAGATACTGCTGTACCGGAGTTAAATGTTAGAGACTTCACTATTATAGGTGAAGCTTCCTCTCTCACTATCTTTGCCTTCCCTCACCTCAGAGCACAGTCAGGTACTCTACCAGGCTTGGGTAGACTGAAATGTGATGCCATCAGGTTTCGAACCTGGAACGCGGTACCTTTACCGCGAGAGGTAAGCGCATTAAGCACTATGCCAATCCGACACTCATTCTTCAATTAACATGGCACTGAAGAAAAAACAAAACATAACAGATCCATCTCTTACATTTTGAAATTACAAAACATAAAAAAAGAACGTAACAGACCTATCTCTTTACATCCAATATCATCACTACCACCCCCCCCCCCACCCCCCGTGCTGTATCCCCTACCCCTTCTCCCTTCTTTCCCCCCCCCCCCCCCCTTCCCACAACCAGCAATGATGGCTCGGCACTTGATAAAGAATTCAGCTGCTAAAAGCTTTTGATGAATACGATGTTCATGCTTTAATTACATTGATGGATGGAAGAACAATACAAATGAATGATCCGATCCTCTCTACAGCGCGTGTGCGCCCGTGACCGCGTTATATTCCCCAACCGATCACGAGTGATGAACTTGAGTACTGCAATGATACCGCCTGCGTGCTTTTACCTCACCTGTCTAATATTTGATGCCTCTCTCGTGTGTGGGAATATGTGCGTGTGTGTGAACGCGCATGTGTATACACCATTACGACAAAACGTAAGTAAGGGCACGAACATGCACAACCACTACAAGGAGAATCAAGATACACCTTCTGCCCGTCATGCGCGGACTCATCTGTACTCTATAAACGCTTAGGTCGATTATCCTCGTCTTCCCATTCAAAATCTCCTTTTGACGGTGCGCGCCATTTCCTATTCCCCCCTCCCCCCACAGAGTTTACTTCTGTTCTCTTTCCCTCCCTCGCTCTCTCTCTCTCTCATTCACTCGCATATCCTTAATTACAATACCCGTCAGTTCCCCAAGTAGCATGGGCCCGTCAACAAACTTAAGACCTGAATCCTTCTGTCGCATGCCGTCAGGTCAAGGTCTGTCCATGTCCTCCACATCATTGTCATATCTGTCCTCAGTTCTTGTGGTTGTCAATACACTTCTGCTTCTCTTACCATACGGGTTACAGAACAAGGACTGCCTGGTAATGCTTTCAACAGGTTTTTCTCAACGTGTGTCGTATCCATGGACAGCGTCGTCTTATCACCTCTTGTCCAAAACCATCCCTTGACAAAACTATCAACTTATTTACTGTCAACGAAATGGCTAAATTAAATGAATTCCCAGAGACTTGCAGTTCTGCTGTCTACTATCAACTTAATAATAATGATTTAATGTAAGCACGTGCCAGGTTTTCATCAGCTGGAGAGTGAGGAAGGAGGTTGCTTATAAACTGACGTATACGGTCAACAAAACAGGGGATGGCATTGTCGCGGGAGAGGACGGAGGCGATGAGGACACTCCAGTAACATAATTAGACATCTCGATCAAATGTGAAGAGCCCATTTATCACGCCTGACTTGAGAAAGACGGCTTTTGGTGGTTGGGAAGAGCGGCTGAAGCTGTGAGGACAGAAGGGCACGGAGAGATGCGGGTCCTAGCCATCTGAGGGGACGGAGGAAATGTGTGGGCTGGGGTTTAACAATGAGGAGTTTGATTTAAGTTAGCTTTATTCGCTGTAAACCTAATACTCACTTTTATTCAGGCAATCAAAGAATAGAATGGTGGAGCTTCAAGAGTGGTGGGGAAATACTGCATGTTCATGCACTACCATTCAGCTCCCCACAGAGCATAGACAAGTCTTGCTGTCACGTGCTATCAGATCAAGGTCTTTCCACGTCTTCCCTATTATATTCAATTCTGTCTCGTTTTCTTCTCCGTGTGTTCTTGTTTGTTTGTTTTGTTTTGTTTTGTTTTGGTTCTACCTTTACTACACGAATGTCAACTGCCCCATTCTAGTATGTGTAATAAGCCTATTTTGTGCATTGGCGGGCCTCTTGCAAGATCATCCTCGTTACTAATTTTAGCTGTTCGTGGTAATAAACCCTTTTTTCTGTAAAACGACATTTCTGTGCTTCAACCACCGGATCTTCCCGCTTGTTTACTGGTCTCGCCACTAACAGTCCTACTTGTTTACTGGCCTCACTGTTCTAGCCACTACATGTCTTACTTGTTTACTGGTCTCGCCACTAAGTCCTTCTTGTTTACTGGCCTCACTGGTCTAGCCACTACATGTCCTACTTGTTTACTGGTCTCGCCACTAAAAGTCCTACTTGTTTACTGGCCTCACTGGTCTAGCCACTACATGTCCTACTTGTTTACTGGTCTCGCCACTAAAAGTCCTACTTGTTTACTGGCCTCACTGGTCTAGCCACTACATGTCCTACTTGTTTACTGGTGGTCTAGCCATTACATGTCCTACTTGTTTACTGACCTCACTGTTCTAGCCACTACATATCTTACTTGTTTACTGGCCTCACTGGTCTAGCCACTACATGTCCTACTTGTTTACTGGTCTCCCCACTAAAAGTCCTACTTGTTTACTGGCCTCACTGGTCTAGCCACTACAAGTCCTACTTGTTTACTGGTCTCGCCACTAAAAGTCCTACTTGTTTACTGGCCTCACTGGTCTAGCCACTACATGTCCTACTTGTTTACTGGTCTCACCACTAAAAGTCCTACTTGTTTACTGGCCTCACTGTTCTAGCCACTACATGTCCTACTTGTTTACTGTCTCGCCACTAAAAGTCCTACTTGTTTACTGGCCTCACTGGTCTAGCCACTACATGTCCTACTTGTTTACTGGTCTCACCACTAAAAGTCCTACTTGTTTACTGGCCTCACTGGTCTAGCCACTACATGTCCTACTTGTTTACTGGTCTCGTCACTAAAAGTCCTACTTGTTTACTGGCCTCACTGTTCTAGTCACTACATGTCTTACTTGTTTACTGGTATCGCCACTAAAAGTCCTAGTTGTTTACTGGCCTCACTGGTCTAGCCACTACATGTCCTACTTGTTTACTGGTCTAGCAACTAAAAGTCCTACTTGTTTACTGGCCTTACTGGTCTAGCCTTACTTGTTTACTGGTCTAGCCACTACATGTCCTACTTGTTTACTGGTCTCACCACTAAAAGTCCTACTTGTTTACTGGCCTCACTGGTCTAGCCACTACATGTCCTACTTGTTTACTGGTCTCGTCACTAAAAGTCCTACTTGTTTACTGGCCTCGATGTTCTAGCCACTACATGTCTTACTTGTTTACTGGTCTCGCCACTAAAAGTCCTACTTGTTTACTGGCCTCACTGGTCTAGCCACTACATGTCCTACTTGTTTACTGGTCTCGCCACTAAAAGTCCTACTTGTTTACTGGCCTCACTGGTCTAGCCACTACATGTCCTACTTGTTTACTGGTCTCACCACTAAAAGTCCTACTTGTTTACTGGCCTCACTGGTCTAGCCACTACATGTCCTACTTGTTTACTGGTCTCGCCACTAAAAGTCCTTCTTGTTTACTGGCCTCACTGTTCTAGTCACTACATGTCTTACTTGTTTACTGGTCTCGCCACTAAAAGTCCTAGTTGTTTACTGGCCTCACTGGTCTAGCCACTACATGTCCTACTTGTTTACTGGTCTAGCAACTAAAAGTCCTACTTGTTTACTGGCCTTACTGGTCTAGCCTTACTTGTTTACTGGTCTAGCCACTACATGTCCTACTTGTTTACTGGTCTAGTCACTACATGTCCTACTTGTTTACTGGTCTTGCCACTACATGTCCTACTTGTTTACTGATTTCGCCACTAAAAGTTCTACTTGTTTACTGGTCTCACCACTAATTGTCCTACTTGTTTACTGGTCTAGTCATTAACAGTCCTACTTGTTTACTGGTCTAGTCACTAATTATCCTACTTGTTTACTGGTCTAGTCACTAATTGTCCTACTTATTTACTGGTCTAGTCACTAATTGTCTTACTTGTTTACTGGTCTAGTCACTAATTGTCCTACTTGTTTACTGGTCTCACCACTAATTGTCTTACTTGTTTACTGGTCTTGCCACTAAATGTCCTACTTGTTTACTGTTTTAGCCACTAAATGTCCTACTTGTTTACTGGTCTCACCACTAAATGTCCTACTTGTTTACTGGTTTAGCCGCTAACTGTACTACTTGTTTACTGGTCTCACCACTAATTGTCCTACTTGTTTACTGGTCTAGCCACTAATTTGTCTGCACATGTTTAACGGTCTCACCACTAATTGTCCTACTTGTTTACTGGTCTCGCCACTAAATGTCCTACTTGTTTACTGGTCTAGCCACTAATTTGTCTGCACCTGTTTACGGGTCTAGTCACTAACTGTCCTACTTGTTTACTGGTCTAGTCACTAACTGTCCTACTTGTTTACTGGTCTAGTCACTAACTGTCCTACTCGTTTACTGGTCTCGCCACTAACTGTCCTACTTGTTTACTGGTCTAGCCACTAATTTGTCTGCACCTGTTTACTGGTCTAGCCACTAACTGTCTTACTTGTTTACTGGTCTAGCCACAAACTGTCCTACTTGTTTACTGGTCTCGCCACTAACTTTCTTACTTGTTTACTGGTTTAGCCACTAACTGTCCTACTTGTTTACTGGTCTCACCACTAATTGTCCTACTTATTTACTGGTTTAGCCACTAATTTGTCTGCACATGTTTACTGGTCTCACCACTAACTGTCCTACTTGTTTACTGGTCTAGCCACTAACTGTCCTACTTGTTAACTGGTCTAGCCACTAACTGTCCTACTTGTTTACTGGTTTAGCCACTAACTGTCCTACTTGTTTACTGGTCTAGCCACTAACTGTCCTACATGTTTACTGGTCTCGCCACTAACTGTCCTACTTGTTTACTGGTTTAGCCACTAACTGTCCTACTTGTTTACTGGTTTCACCACTAACTGTCCTACTTGTTTACTGGTTTAGCCACTAACTGTCCTACTTGTTTACTGGTCTCGCCACTAACTGTCCTACTTGTTTACTGGTCTCGCCACTAACTGTCCTACTTGTTTACTGGTCTCGCTACTAACTGTCCTACTTGTTTACTGGTCTCGCCACTAACTGTCCTACTTGTTTACTGGTCTAGCCACTAACTGTCCTACTTGTTTACTGGTCTAGCCACTAACTGACCTACTTGTTTACTGGTCTTGCCACTAATTTGTCTGCACCTCTGCAGCAAGTTGCCGTACAGTTCTCGAGGGTTTCTGAAGACACAAACAAAGACTGTACCTACTGCGCCCGCAGGCATCTTATATGGGGCGACTAATATGAGGTTGTGCATGAGGCTGGCAACCTCATCATGTAAAACAACTGTCACATAAACCACCACTGCAAGAGCATAGGACTGCTTAGTGCTGGCTTTCTGCAAGGTTACCATCTGCAATGGTAGCTCTATGCTCTGTAAGGAGCGCAAAGGAAAATGATGCTGCAGCAGGTTCTGATTCACTGTTCCCCTCATTGATTCCTGCTACCCTGTGCCCAGTTTTCCTTAACCAAATGAAAAAAAAAAAAACTTTGCTTCATGCACAGAACTCTTTCTAAAATTCTTACTTCTGAAATACAACTTTAGCCACTTCAATCGATCCTCCCACACTTCCTACCTACCTCTTATCTTCCATTGCCCCTGAACTTTTTTTCGTTACTCAACCGTCTCATTATTCACCACCTCAACTCCCTGGAGGCGGCTTCCTATTTTAGTTGACTACTCCATAAGATAGTGACCTCAGATAATTGAACCTTATCGACTGTTTCATTTATCGAAGCGCAACATGAGGCTTCAGAGTGAGAAATACTAACACGTACGATCGGGAATCAATTTGGCTTATATCAGATCACCTGCGGGTTATTTTTCCTCTACGGCGGTACTGCTAGAGTGTCAGACAAGATTAAAGAGGCATTACCAGGAGAGATGGGGCAAAAATTGAGTGTCGGGGTGGAAAGTGAGGAATGAGAAGGACGCAGATTAGATATATAAAGATAACAGTACATGGATGTAGATATAAAGTCAGTTATATGTGTAGATGTAGATATACAAACAGTTTTATGTATAGATAGGTGTATATATACAGTTACATGTATAAATAGATGTAGATATAAAAACAGTTCTATGTGTAAATAGACGTAGATATAAAAACAGTTCTATGTATAGATAGATGTAGATATAAGAACAGTTCTAGATGTAGATATAAAAACAGTTCTATGTATACATAGATGTAGATATAAGAAAAGTTATATGTATAAATACGAGTCGATGTAGATATAAAACAGTTCTATGTATAGATAGATGTAGATATAAAAACAGTTATATGTATTGATAGGTGTAGATATAAAACAGTTATATGTATAAACAGATGTAGATATAAAAACAGTTATATGTATAGACAGATGTAGATATAAAAACAATTACATGTATACACAGAGATATAAACACAGTTCTATGTACAGACAGATGTAGATATAAAATCAGGTATGTATACACAGATGTAGATATAAACACAGTTCTATGTACAGACAGATGTAGATATAAAATCAGTTATATTGTATAGACAGATGTAGATATAAAAACAATTATATGTATACACAGATGTAGATATAAAATCAGTTATATGTATAGACAGATGTAGATATAAAACAGTTCTATGTACAGACAGATGTAGATATAAAATCAGTTATATTATAGACAGATGTAGATATAAAAACAATTATATGTATACACAGATAATCTCATATCTTCTCTTTACGTCGACCACGAAAGCTTTTCTGGTGAGGGGATCCTTCAGTTTCAGTTATATGTATAGACAGATGTAGATATAAAAACAGTTATATGTATAGACAGATGTAGATATAAAAACAATTATATGTATACACAGATGTAGATATAAAATCAGTTATATGTATAGACAGATGTAGATATAAAAACAGTTATATGTATAGACAGATGTAGATATAAAAACAATTATATGTATAGACAGATGTAGATATAAACACAGTTCTATGTACAGACAGATCAGTTATATGTATAGACAGATGTAGATATAAAAACAGTTATATGTATAGACACTGCCATCAATGGTACCTATACCTTGTAGCGGTATGGCAGCTTGTGTACCCTGACAATCCCCAGAGCTATGCCAGTGGGAGATTTACTCCTGGTAGGTTCAACCAAGCTGGACTGGTCTGCGTGGGTAGGGGTCAGACAAAAGCTGGTACTCTGGTCCTCCAGGTTGGGGGTTTTAGCACAGGGCTGACACCCCTGTCTATGTAAAAAAATCGCACGTTACGGAAACAACAATAAATGGAAAAACTTTGCTGCGGGACGGACATCCGGAGTCTCAGGCTCGTATGACTGACAGTGGTGAAAGCCGAAAGGAAGCCACTGGCATGAAAACGGATGCCACGACCGCAAAACACGAAACCAGAATTGGTTTTTGGAACGTCAGAACTATGAATGAGGCAGGAAAGCTGAGACAAATCACAGCAGAGATGAGGAACTACAAGATACATATCCTGGGAATAAGCGAGAGCAGATGGACAGGTAGGGGGAGAATAAAAACAGCTACAGTGGAAACAGTACTTTATTCTGGCAGAGAGGATGGTCAGCACAACGAAGGTGTAGCCATTATCCTGAAGAAAGGAATGGAAAGGTCTTTACTGGAATGGAAACCCATCAACAACAGACTGATAAGAGCAAGACTAAGAGGGAGGTTCACCAACACCACAATTATACAATGCTATGCACCAACAAACGACAGCGATAAAGAGATCAAGGACGAGTTCTATCAACAGGTACAAAAAGAAATGGAAACTACACCCAGGTACGATCTCATTATAGTAATGGGAGACCTAAATGCGAAAGTGGGAGCACACAATAATTATAACGAAAGAGTAATGGGGAAATGCGGCAGTGGAACAGCAAATGAGAATGGGGACAAATTAATAAGCTTCTGCAGTATTAACAACCTGGTCATTGGAGGAACTCTTTTTCCACACAAGGAAGTGCACAAGTTAACATGGGAATCACCAAACGGACGAGACAGAAACCAGATAGATCACATAATGATCAATGGCAGATGGAGACATGCACTACAAGACGTGAAAGTAAGAAGAGGCGCAGATGTGGGAAGTGATCATCACCTAGTAGTAGCAAGACTGAAAGTAAAACTCAGAGCTGCTGGACCAGTTGCAGTCAAACAGAAAAGATACAACATCACGAAACTGAAGGATCCCCTCACCAGAAAAGCTTTCGTGGTCGACGTAAAGAGAAGATATGAGATTATCAAAAGCCAGGAAAGAACAGAGACCGATGATGTTGACCAGAGATTCAACACCATCTCAACAATATACAAGGAAAGCAGCAAGTCATGCTTGGGATTCCAGGAAAGAAAGAGCCAAGACTGGATAACACCAGATACGCTAAACACCATAGCGAAGAGAAAGGAAATGAAAAGAAAGAAAACAGAAGCTAAGTCTCCCAGATTAAAGGCGATATATAGTGAACAGTACAGTCAGCTGGACAAGGAAGTTAAACGTCAAACCCGTGCTAACAAAAGGACATTTCTGGATGACCTTGCAAGACAGGCAGAAGAGGCAGCACTGAGAAATGAACAAAGCACAGTATACAAAATAACTAAAATCATCAGTGGAAAACGAGGTGCAAACAATATTACATTAGTAAGAGATAAGCAAGGAAATCTCATCACAACATTAGAGGGACAGGAAACAAGATGGGCAGAGCATTTCAGAGAAACTCTGAATAAGGAACCACCAGAGACACAATTGAATGTTCCTGAGGCTGAAAATGATCTAGATGTTAATACAGACATCCCACGAAAAGAAGAAATTATCCCAGCAATCAAAGGGTTAAAGAATGGAAAAGCTCCTGGTCATGATAACTTAAATGCAGAGCTATTTAAGACAGACCTAGAGCTAACAGCAGAACTATTAGAACCCCTATTTGCACAAGTCTGGAAAACAGGGACAACACCAACAGAGTGGAGAAAAGGAATAATTGTCAAATTGCCCAAGAAGGGAGATCTAGCAGACTGCAATAATTGGAGAGGAATAACTCTTCTCTCAGTTCCCAGCAAAATACTAGGCAGGATAATTATACAGAGAATCTCAAAAGCAGTAGACCACAAACTGAGGAAAGAACAAGCAGGATTTAGAAAGAACAGAAGATGTGTAGATCATATATTTACCCTCAGGAACATTATAGAGTAGTGCTCAGAATGGCAAAGACAGTTGTACATTAATTTCGTTGATTTTGAAAAGGCTTTTGACAGTATACATAGGGACAGTTTATGGAAAATACTGAGGGCTTTTGGAATTCCAAGCTGCATAGTGTCAATCATAAAAAGCCTTTATGCCAACTTTACGTGCAGCATTGGGCAGAGCAACCTAACCTTTGAAGTGAAGACAGGAGTACGACAGGGATGCCCCTTATCAACCACTCTATTTTTAACAGTCATAGACTGGGTGATGCGCCAGACAACAGAGGGCAATCCAAGAGGAATAAGATGGACTACATTTTCTACATTGGAAGATCTGGAATATGCAGATGACATTGCACTGCTAGCACATTCACATCAACACATCCAGGAAAAAACGGATAGACTTAATAAGTATAGCCAGCAGGTGGGCTTGAACATCAACCTAAAGAAGACAGAGGTCATGGCGCTCAATGTGAGCAACCCTGAGCCCATATCAGTAAGGAATCAGCAACTGGAACAGACAGATGCCTTCACATACCTAGGATGCATAGTAACACCAGACGGCGGAGCAAGCAAAGACATCAACAACAGAATGAACAAAGCAAGAACAGCCTTTTTTAGTCTAAACAACATCTGGAAGTCCTCTCAGCACAGCACAAGCACAAAATTAGGATTATATCAGAGCTGTGTGCTTTCTGTGCTTCTCTATGGCGTGGAGAGTTGGAGAGTTACAGAAAAGGAAATGTCGAAATTGTTCTCTTTTCACATAACATGCCTAAGAAAAATTCTCCGAATCTTTTGGCCGAATATCATCACCAACCAAGATCTGCTTACTCGGAGCAAGCAAGAGGACATGCACACCATCATAGCTGGCAGACGCTGGAGCTGGGTTGGCCATGTCCTCAGAAGAGACCCCGATGCCATCACAAGAACAGCTATGCTATGGACCTCTGAAGGAAAACGAAAGAGAGGCCGACCAAAAACAACATGGCGGAGGACTGTGGAGGCTGAGATGCAAAGAATGAACCAGAGTTGGGGCACTGTACGAAGGATGGCCGCCGACCGAGCAAAGTGGAATCAATTTGTTGTTGCCCTACAAGACGCCACCAGGCATAATGGCCACTGACTGCTTTGACGGTCGGCGGCTAAGGATCAAAGAAGAAGAAATATAGACAGATGTAGATATAAAAACAATTATATGTATACACAGATGTAGATATAAAATCTCAGTTATATGTATAGACAGATGTAGATATAAAAACAGTTATATGTATAGACAGATGTAGATATAAAAACAATTATATGTATACACAGATGTAGATATAAACACAGTTCTATGTACAGACAGATGTAGATATAAAATCAGTTATATGTATAGATAGATGTAGATATAAAAAACTGTGATATGGATGACAGACAAAGAGGCATATGGGAAGAGCAGCAGTAAGATCACTAGAAACTGAGACAGACATATACACAGACGGGGCAGTGAAAGATAGTCACTGGGGCAAAAAAATATGGAAAATAAATGAATGCTGTTGGCTAGCAAGTGTCAGGACTTCATCATGCTAGCAGATAAATACTAGTAGTCCTTTTCGGGGCTTATTATTTATGAACGCTATGCTGGAGTTCAGAATTCTTGAGTCTGGCAATTGCGTTCTGATATAACCGACGGACTTCTGTCTAGGCTGAAAGTAGCGTGCCTCGACACAAACAAATAAAAGAAACTGATAAAGACACAAAATGATAGAAAGATAAGCTGACAGTCTAGAGACAGCGGCAGTAAAAGACAAGATAGTCATGCAAAAGGGACTGATAGAAAAGAGATAGCTAGAATGACAGACAGAAAGACATGTACAGCATAAGCAGAGATCCACTGCATTGACTACTGCATACCCCGGAACGACTCCGGCACGACACGGGGGTCAGTTATATTTCAGTACTGCATACCCCGGCACGACACGGGGGTCAGTTATATTTCAGTACTGCACACCTAGGCACGACACGGGGGTCAGTTATATTTCACTACTGCATACCCCGGCACGACACGGGGGTCAGTTATATTTCACTACTGCATACCCCGGCACGACACGGGGGTCGGTTATATTTCACTGCTGCATTCCCCGGCACGACACGGGGGTCAATTATATTTCAGTACTGCACACACAGGCACGACACGGGGGTCAGTTATATTTCAGTACGGCACACCCCGACACGACACGGGGGTCAGTTATATTTCACTATTGCATACCCCGGGACTAAACGAAGGTCTTCAAATGTCACTGCCTGTCTATGTATTCGTCTATCTCAGTTCCTAGCCGGTCTGCCATTGTGTCACTGTCGTCACTCACATAAAACTGTTTTTATATCTACATTCTATGTACTATTATCTTTATACATCTAATCGACGTTCTTCTCTGCAAGTCACAGGAATTCAAACATCTTCAAAGACTCATTCAAGGCAGCTCACGCGAATTCTAAACCGTCGCTTGCTGCGCATCACCGCGCATAACATGAAGCCATAAACGCCAGAAAAGTGTCTCATGAAAACGCGCGTTAAGAATATGTTTTAGAAAATGTCGTGGTTTAAAAAAAAAAAAAAGGTTGGAATAAATGACAAGGTTTTAGAGCGGGTAAATACGGTTAAATCTCGCTTCGACAATGCTTAAATGCCAGTAAATTGACTTTAGGCGTGGTTCACACTCAAACAATATGAGCAAAAACACATATTTTCGTGCGACATAATTCGTTTACAACACACAGAACGTAACGAGATGCATAAGGCTAGAACTGGCCTGGGAGAGAAAAGACGAATGGCCCGATGGCGTGAAAATTGAGGCTGAGAGAGAAAATGCTGGCAGCGAGAACAAGGAAATAAATTGTAAGCTGCGTCCACTCACATTGATCAAACCTTTCCGGCATAAGATGGGCATATTAAAGCCACTTCAATGCACCAGAAATGAAATTGGATTTTCTATTCCCGCACGTCCACAGAGCTGGAAAGCTTTACATTTCTCCTTCTCTCTGCTATTTCAGTCCAACTGTAACTTCCCTGTTACACTGTCTTCATAGAGAGGAGAAAAAAAACGGAACTTTTTCCTGCAGTTAGAGGAAGTAAAATCGTATAATGCTGATAATAAATGTAGGAATAATAATGTGACACAACTGCATGCCATGCATATTTATAAGGCTGCTTACAAAAAGTTTAAAAAAGGCAAGGTGCCGCTGTTATAGCACTCTGGCGTGTACAGTGCTTATTCGTGTCTGTCTATGGATTTTTGAAGCCAGTCGCATGAAGATGCAAACTCCAGGGTGATTGAAATGTCACACCCACATTTTAAACGTTTGAATCTTGTATCACTTGTATCTACTGGATATAAATGAGCCAAATATCACAAAATGAGCAATAACTGCCATTTGACAAATTAGTTTCCATTTTTTATTTTTTATTCCTAGAAACAAAATAAAATAAAACAAAGCCTAAAAAGGCCCACATAATGACGTCAAACGAGACAGTAAAAGTTGCTGCCTGCTATGAAATCTTGTGTTGATCAGACCGGATCTCATAGTGAGTCGTCATGTTAATGTGATATATTACATAATGTAATACAATAACAGTTAACTGCTTCTTTACTCTGACGTTTGTTTCGTGTAAATGACTTGGACAAGAACGAAGAAATACCACTTTAACACTAGGATGTGACTCTTTAATCACCCTCTAGTCCGCTGTGGCATGTTATAACAATCGTTACCGTCTATTTTCTTATTAACGTGTACAGTGTTGCCATGTTCTTGAAGGGATCGGAGTGGCTAAAAGGTATGGCGTCCGCCTCGAATCTAGATGTACCGGGTTCGATTCCTAGTAAAGGGAATATAATTTATGGAAATTATTTTTCAGAACCAGTGGTCCCAATGATGTCATACTCCCCCCCCCCCCGGTCTCATGGGTAGTGAGATCGGATGCCTAGCCTTCTCGGATACGGGCGAAAAAATAGGAGGTCCCGTGTGCAAGTTGCGCACGTTAAAAATCCCACGGCTGTTGGAAATCGTAAAGAGTAGGCCATAAGGTCGCTGCCCTGGCAAAATTTAAAAATTAGATACCTACCCACCAAAAATATTTATAGAATGTGTGATTCTTATATACACATATTGGGATTCTCGATGGTGCTACGGAGTTCGTGCACTGTGTTGAGATCCTCCTTGTGTGATCTAAATGAGGAGATCGGAGCAGTGCTGCAGTTGTCCGTGTGCAATGAAGATAGTCCTCAAAACCAAAATCAAACCAAACCAAACCATGTTCTTGATTGAAGACTTCATCCGTGTGTTTGTGGTTGAGGTGGTGCACGTCCATTGTGGAAACTTCTATTCGTGCCAATCTTGTTACTGTCATACACAATGTTTCTCTCTTCTGTCCTCCGACGCGTAAAGCTCTGACTCAACGACCTGTTTCATCTCTTCTCTATCCCGGGTGGTCTCTCACTCTACGACTTCCGTATCTTCCATGTCGCGGCCTTCTCAGTCCTCTACGGGTCGTGTACTCTGAACTTACTCCATATATTCCTGGTAGTGTACACTTGTCACCTCAATCTGCTTGCTTACCGTGCTGACTATCGTCACAATCTGCATTTCTTTAATGTGTACTTATTCGCCATTTATTAGTAAAATGGTAGGAAACTCTATGCAGAGCGATACAACAGGAGGCAATCTGATCATCAGAAGCCCCCCCGGTCGATCAAGTGTTTCGGCCCCTTAATCTCCTTTACACTCTTAAAAAAATGGTAGGGGGCACTTAGGTCATGACTCCCACGTGTCAGCCTTCTGTTGTCTAGTGCAGAGAATTGAACCCACTCCACCTTGGTTGCAGCTTTCAAATTCACTCCTATTTTCTGCCAGCTGGAGGCAATTGTGAAAGTAACCCCTATGTTGAAAACAAATTACTGTCCCGAGTTCCATAGCCGTTGCGGTTGTTCCACAGCCAGCACGACGCCTTTTCCTCAGTTACGCTGAGCCTCTTAAGCGCCCTTGTTCTTGACTGTCCCCTCAACCCTAACAGTTTCCGTAGATCATACACAGAGGAAGCAACGAGACCTCTTGCACCCACCTCAACAACCATGACCCTTGCAGTGAACCCATCACGTCTCAAGTCCGCGTCCAGATCATTATACTTGGCCACGATGAACGAGTGTCGCTTGTCCAATCTGGATTCAAATGGCACGGTCAGCTCAATCATCATAATCTGGTGCCATGATAAACAATACAGCACTATATCTGGCCGTCTTCGAGATCTTCTGATATTCTCTGGATATGCCCCTAGCCCAGGTAAGTCTACTGCCATCTCCCAGTCATTTGCAGTCAAGAAGAGATGGTAAAATGCTACTTGATTTACTTAGTTTGGGATGTGCTGACATTCCCTGCTTTCAGAAAGTATGTATTTGCAGTGTGTCACAAAAAGGTTTGTGCATGTACTTTCGCGCCCTTCTCTCTCTTCCTCATCGTCCTATTATTTGGCATATTTTAAGCATTTACATTCCTTTTGCTCTGACCACTCCCTTGACTTCTTTACGTTTCGCCCTGTGAATCGTCGTATGACAAGGCTAATTAGACAGGTCAGCGGATAATACGTTTAATACTGACTTTGCTGTTCGCCTTCACCCTTGCCAGGTATATTGTAGCAGCCACCTCATTTAGTACTTTATTATGGCGCCATATGAATCGCCCTTGCCCTAATGACACCTTGCAAGCAGAGAGCACGTGTTCAAGTTATCACTGAGCATCATCAGGCTTTCCCCATCTCACAAGGTTTGTGGACGATGGCAGGAGGTCATACACTGATCTGATAAAGTAGCTGAGTCTTACAGGTGCCATATGTCATTCCATGTCAAGGACCTTTGCAGGGCTCCTTTCCATGTAGTCCATTGGCCTTGTTGGGCCTGCTGCACCGCTCTTAGCATCCTCTTATCATTTTCAGCTCCTCGTATCTCCTGAATTACCATGTCTCTGCATTCCCTGTTTGATGCCTTGGACCACTAGCGGATGTCACCATGGCCAAATCCCCGTCTATTCGTCTGTGTGCATCCGATTACCTCCCTCAGCTTGAGCCACTTTTGGGCAGCACCCAACAGCTTCATCCACTTTCCATTTCCTTCCAGTTTTCAGTGTGGGCTGAATGGACTTACTACGTCACCTGCCGAAGCACAGCATCATTGCGAGCCTTGCCTTTCCTGCTTTGTATTCTTCAACAACTGACTTGAAAGCAAGCATAAGCGTTGCCTTCTTGCAGTACAGTGCTACCTCTGACAGACCTGGTGGTACTCCTAGCCATTTCCTCTTGAACTTGTTGACCTTTTGCTCTATAGCTTCCACTGTACTGGTGCTTATTTCATATATAAGCAGTGGCCATAGCAATTTTAGGTATCAACATGAACTAAAGGCACCACAGTTTGAACTTTCCTAGGAGTCTGCTTTGGTCTATGATCTGTAGTCTTCTGCCATTTCTATTGTCTGTTGAACTGCCTTTGGGTCTTTTAATGAGGCTTCATACATCCTTTACCAGGTTTCTCAATGACAGTAGGGATTCTTTGGTTTGAAACCATGAATGCGAGCTCAGATGTCTTCCCTCAGATAGGCTTCTAGACTTCTTAGGTTTGAAGCTCATTCTGCACCAGCTGACTAGTTCATCCAGGCGTGCTAACATTCTCCGGGCCTGGTGTTCATCTGATGTCAGAATTGTTGTGTTATCCATGAATGCTTTAAGCGGTGGCATGTGACACCTTCCTCAATCTTGTCACTTCAATCTGCTTGCTTACCGTGCTGACTATCGTCACAATCTACATTTCTTTAATGTGTACTTATTCACCATTCATTAGTACTATTACCTTCACTGCCCCCACAGATTCATTTCAGTGTTATATGATAAAAAATACTGCTATTATGCTAAAACTTGAGCTTCCGCGTGGCACAGTGGTTGAAGCGTTTGTTTCACGAGGCACAGGGACGTGGTTCGAAACCAGCTCGCATCACGCCCCAGTCTAGACAACTGTTAAAATGGGTACTTGGCTCTGCTCATGAGTTAGGAAAGGCAAAGGAAGCAAGGAAGGGAACTTGGCACTTAATCTCATAAAACTGTGACCTAGTATAAATAAAAGCTCTAGCTCTTCACTTCCCTATGGCAGTATCAGCTTTGAGGCTACCTAAAAAAAAACAATTAGTAACCTTTGACCTCTTGTTCTACAGGCCCGTCAGCCACAGAGAACTTTGTATCATAAGTGTTTATTTACTTTACCTTACCTTACTTTAAATACATACCAAAAAAAAAAAACAATTAGTAACCTTTGATCTCTTGTTCTACAGGCCCGTCAGCCACAGAGAACTTTGTATCATAAGTGTTTGTTTACTTAACCTTACCTTACTTTAAATATATACCAAAAAAAAAAAAACAATTAGTAACCTTTGATCTCTTGTTCTACAGGCCCGTCAGCCACAGAGAACTTTGTATCATAAGTGTTTATTTACTTAACCTTACCTTACTTTAAATATATACCCAAAAAAAAAAAAAAAATTAGTAACCTTTGATCTCTTGTTCTACAGGCCCGACAGCCACGGAGAACTTTGTATCATAAGTGTTTGTTTATTTACTTTACCTTACCTTACTTTAAACACATATAAAAAAAACACACACACACATTCACACTTTCGCTGCATCTGTGGGGCATACTAAGTATATTACAATTCTGCTTCATTGACTGCAGTTTTCTTGACTCTGCTTTCGCTTTGCAATATAGTGTCCACATATCTAAATAATTCTGTTTTGGACACACAAAAAACAACTTACTTTTGTGTAATACATATACTAATTTCCTATTGTGACATCAACGATATTCTCCATCTTCTCTTTACTCTCCCACTACACTTCTCCCTCGCTTTCTTTTTTTCAACTATCACTTTTATGAGCAGAGGTTTTACTGTGCTTGTTCATGTTACAACACGGGTATTAAAACACCGCACTCTTACAGCATTCTCTCACTAAAATTTCGTGGAATGTGTTTTTGTATACAAGAACTCAAAGGATGTCTAATCTAACTGTATGTGTGCTTGTATACAAGAACTCAAAAGATGTTTAATCTAACTGTATGCGTGTTTGTATACAAGAACTCAAGAGACGGCTAATCTAACTGTATGTGTGTATGTATACAAGAATTCAAGAGACGTCTAATCTAACTGTATGTGTGTTTGTATACAAGAATTCAAGAGACGTCTAATCTAACTGTATGTGTGTTTGTATACAAGAATTCAAGAGACGTCTAATCTAACTGTATGTGTGTTTGTATACAAGAATTCAAGAGACGTCTAATCTAACTGTATGTGTGTTTGTATACAAGAATTCAAGAGACGTCTAATCTAACTGTATGTGTGTTTGTATACAAGAACTCAAGAGACGTATACAAGAATTCAAGAGACGTCTAATCTAACTGTATGTGTGTTTGTATACAAGAACTCAAGAGACGTCTAATCTAACTGTATGTGTGTTTGTATACAAGAACTCAAGAGACGGCTAATCTAACTGTATGTGTGTTTGTATACAAGAATTCAAGAGACGTCTAATCTAACTGTATGTGTGTTTGTATACAAGAATTCAAGAGACGTCTAATCTAACTGTATATGTGTTTGTATACAAGAATTCAAGAGACGTCTAATCTAACTGTATGTGTGTTTGTATACAAGAATTCAAGAGAAGTCTAATCTAACTGTATGTGTGTTTGTATACAAGAATTCAAGACGTCTAATCTAACTGTATGTGTGTTTGTATACAAGAATTCAAGAGACGTCTAATCTAACTGTATGTGTGTTTGTATACAAGAATTCAAGACGTCTAATCTAACTGTATCACCCGTGTGTTACCGGGGCCCGAAAGGGGAGCAAAGAATAGTAACACTGTTCCCTTCCATGCATGTCGTAGAAAGCGACTAAGGAGGGTTGGGCATGGGGCTGGTTACCCCATCCTGTAAAACGTTTAAACCACAAAAAACTTCAACAAATATGGACAAGTCAAATAAGGAAAATAAAACACAGCCATCCAATACAGGAGAAGGTCCTCTCGCAGGGAGGCATATGATGCAACACAGAGAAAGCCGAAAGGAGTCTGTGTTGCTGACTAACCGTCTTTCTTCTAGGAGAACTTCCAGATTTGGCACCTGGAATGTTCGGACATTAAACGAACAAGGGAAAGTGGCACAAGTAGCAGTAGAAATGAGGGAATATAAAATCGAGGTTCTGGGAATGTGTGAAACAAAGTGGAAGGGGGTAGACAGGAAGAAACTCATCACAGGTGAATTGGTGCTGTCCTCAGGACATGAAGACGAAAGTTCACGCCACAGTGAAGGGGTAGCTCTTATGTTATCCAAAGAAGCACAGAAAGCACTCATTGAATGGGAAGCTGTTGGACCCAGAATAATAACAGCCACTTTTAAAACAGCTAAAAAGAAACATATGTAAATGTCATCCAATGTTATGCACCAACTAATGACAAAGAAAAGTCTGTGAAATAAGCATTTTATGCTAGACTACAGGAAATTATGGATAAAGTGAAAAGAAGAGACATCACAATTTTGATGGGTGACATGAATGCAAAGATAGGTACAGTCAATACCGGATTTGAAGTAGTCATGGGAAAACATGGGCTAGGAATAATGAATGAAAATGGGGAACTATTCTCAAACTTCTGTGCTTCAAATCAACTGGCTATAGGAGGAAGCATGTTTCCACATAAGAGAATACACAAGGCAACATGGATATCACCAGACCATAGAACAGAAAATCAGATTGATCATATATGCATAAACAAGAAGTTTAGATCATCATTGCAGGATGTAAAGGTATATAGAGGAGCAGATGTGGCATCAGATCACCACGTTCTGATAGCCAAAGTAAAAATGAAACTCAAGAGATATGCAACAATGCAAAATTATAGACAACAATTTAATGTAGGACATCTAAGAAATCAAGAAACAAGAGACAAATTTGCGGTCACAGTATCCAACAAATTCCAAGTGCTCCAACAGCTGGAAGATGTAGAGAATACAGAAGACTATTGGTAGCAGGTCAAAACTGTATGGAATGAGACATGTGAAGAAATACTGGGGAAAATGGAAAGACAACAAAAAGCATGGATAACAACAGAAACCATCAATAAGATAAAAGACGGAAAAAACAAGAAAGCAGATTTAAACACAAGCAAAACCAGAAGTTCCAAAGCCAAGGCTCAAGAAGTGTACACAGAAGCAAACAAAGAAGTAAAAAAGAAGTATCAAAAGAGACAAGAGGAAGTATATTGAGGAGTTGGCAAGAGAGGCAGAAGATGCTGCAGCCAAAGGAAATGTGAGAGAACTGTATAGCAGCACAAAGAAGCTAACAGGGAAATACAAGCAAACAAGTTGCCTCATAAAAGACAAGAATGGGAAACTGCTCAGCAATATACAGGAGCAAATGAAGAGGTGGACAGAATATTTTGGTGACCTTCTCAATAGACCAGCTCCACAAAACCCCCCGGACATCCAGCCAGCAGAAGAAGAGCTACAAATTAACGGTGAAAGACCAACGAAGGAAGAAATAAAGAAAGCCATAAAGCTTCTAAGAGATGGAAAAGCGGCTGGACCTGATGGCATTCCAGCAGAGGCCATAAAAGCAGATATCAACACGGCTACAGAGATGTTATATAAATTACTTGGTAAAGTCTGGGAAAAGGAGGAGATACCAGCAGAATGGAAGGAAGGATATCTGGTTAAGTTGCCTAAGAAGGAAAATTTACAAGAGTGCATAAATTATAGAGGAATAATGTTACTATCAGTGCCAGGAAAAGTATTAAACAGGATTATCCTTGAGAGATTAAAAGAGTCCATAGACAAGAAACTGAGAGATGAACAAGCAGGTTTTTGACAAAACAGATCATGTACAGATCAGATACCCACTTTGAGACTAATAGTTGAACAAAGTCTGGAATGGAATTCACCACTATACATCGGATTTGTGGACTACGAAAAGGCATTTGACAGTGTAGACAGAGAATCACTTTGGAAACTGATGAGGCATTATGGAGTTCCCCTGAAGATCATTAATTTAATAACGAAAACATATGAAGACATGACATGCAGAGTTCTTCACGAAGGACAGCTTACAGAACCGTTTGGGATAAGAACAGGAGTGCGACAGGGATGCCTCTTGTCTCCATTTCTTTTCTTACTAGCAATAGACTGGGTTATGAGATCATCGACAACACACAACAGAATTGGAATCCAGTGGACTCTGACTAAGCAGTTGGATGATCTAGATTTTGCTGATGACTTGGCTCTTCTGTCCCATAACCATAATCAGATACAGGACAAATTGAAAACACTCGATGAGAAGTCACAGCAATTGGGTCTGAAAATACACAGGGAAAAGACAAAAGTAATGAGAATAAATGCAGGTAATGATAACAGGGTTGAACTTGAAGAAACACCAATACAAGATGTAGAATCATACACATATCTTGGCAGTAATATAGACAAAGTTGGAGGGACAGACAGCGATATCAAAATAAGAATACAAAAAGCAAGAGGAGCTTTCATGGAATTGGGAAATATGGAGATCAAGAGAAATCAGATCCAACACGAAAATAAGAATCTTCAACTCAAATGTCAAGTCAGTCCTATTGTATGGCTCTGAAACATGGAGAACAACAAAGACAACAACCAAAAAGCTACAGACTTTTATAAATGGGGGCTTGCGTAGAATAGAGGGATTAAAATGGTATGACAAGGTTACCAACGTGGAACTGAGGACAAGAACTAGACAAGTGCCAGTGGAACAAGAGATGAGAAGAAGACGATGGCGATGGATAGGACACACACTGAGGAAACCTGTTGATAGCATTACAAGGCAGTCCTTGTTCTGGAACCTACAGGGCAAGAGAGGCAGAGGTAGACCAAGAAGCACATGGAGAAGAGAGCTGGAAACAGAGGTGAAAATGATGAGGAGAACGTGGAAAGAACTTGAGATGATGGCACACGACAGGAGGACTTGGCATGTGTTTGTTGAAGGCCTATGCTCCTTTGGGAGTGGAGGGTTATGAATGAATCTAACTGTACGTGTGTTTGTATACAATAATTCAAGACGTCTAATCTAACTGTATGTATGTTTGTATACAAGAATTCAAGAGACGTCTAATCTAACTGTATATGTGTTTGTATACAAGAACTCAAGAGACGTCTAATCTAACTGTATATGTGTTTGTATACAAGAACTCAAGAGACGTCTAATCTAACTGTATATGTGTTTGTATACAATAATTCAAGAGACGTCTAATCTAACTGTATGTGTGTTTGTATACAAGAATTCAAGAGACGTCTAATCTAACTGTGTGTGTGTTTGTATACAAGAACTCAAGAGACGTCTAATCTAACTGTATGTGTGTTTGTATACAAGAACTCAAGAGACGTCTAATCTAACTGTATGTGTGTTTGTATACAAGAACTCAAGAGACGTCTAATCTAACTGTATGTGTGTTTGTATACAAGAATTCAAGAGACGTCTAATCTAACTGTATGTGTGTTTGTATACAAGAACTCAAGAGACGTCTAATCTAACTGTATGTGTGTTTGTATACAAGAATTCAAGAGACGTCTAATCTAACTGTATGTGTGTTTGTATACAAGAACTCAAGAGACGTCTAATCTAACTGTATGTGTGTTTGTATACAAGAACTAAAGATATGTCTAATGTAACTGTATGTGTGTTTGTATACAAGAACTAAAGATATGTCTAATGTAACTGTATGTGTGTTTGTATACAAGAACTCAAGAAACGTCTAATCTAACTGTATGTGTGTTTGTATACAAGAACTAAAGATATGTCTAATGTAACTGTATGTGTGTATGCCCGAACGTGAAAAGGGGAGCTGGAAAAGGTATAAAATATGACTCTCTTTGTATTGGTGTGTGCATGAGTGCAACCAAAAACTGATGGTGCAGCAGGGAGAGTGCATCAAGTCAAAAAAGTAAAACTAACGTAAAAGGCAAAGGAAGTCCCATAAACAGGTACGGCCGTAGGGGAGCAAAGTGTTACAGACTTCATTATACTAGGTCCAGCTTCCAGAGGCGAACTGACCAGTTCCCTTCCGCGCTGCATCTGCCTTCCCTAACTCAAGACCAGTCAGGTACCTATTTACAGCTGGGTCGGCTGGTGCATGACGCCACAGTATTTCGAACCCGGTTACCGGGTCGCGAGAGGCCAGCGCTCTAATCACCCTGCCAATACAACGCTCTATGTAACACTTTAGTTTCCTAACAAAGGCACAGTTATAACGTAGCACACACTCTCCCTACCAACAATAACCGCAACTCATTCACTTCGTTCTGCCACAAAGACAACAACAACAACGTATATCCTTGGGTAACATTTCCAACTGTTGTCCCGGACTTACATATTTATTCCCGTGAAATAATACTGCACACTGAATCGACCCATGTTACAGCCCAGAGAGGGCAGGGAGGCACTATGGATAATCCCAACCGATTGTTCTATCTGCAGCAATTAATGGCAGTGCAAACACGAGGCTTAGCTGTTACGCTTTGGTCTGCCAAGACTAAATGTCAGACTAATTACACTGCCATTCAAAGCAGAAAATGGAATTTGTGTATTTTGCAAATTGCAATATCTCGGTCATTTTTCCACCCTGTCTGCTGCGGGACAGAGTTGGCATGCTGCATATTAATGATGCCCAAATGCCCGTAGGTGACTGGTGCATTGGATTTATTTGTGGGCTGCTGCTACATTAGCACATTATTAGAGATTATAGCTACACTGCGAGATGTCTATAGATCACTGCTACATTGCCAGATGCCGATAGATTGTTGCTACATTGCCACATGTCTGTAGGTTATTGCTACACTGTCAAATGCCTATAGATTATTGCTGCGTTGTCAGATGTTTATAGACTTGCTAAATTCCTATGATACATTTTAAAATGATTACAAATTATTTCTGCACTGTCAGATGCCTAAAGATTATTGCCACATTACCAGTTACCTGTAGATTATTGCTAAATTTTCAGATGCCTATACATTATTGCTATATTGTCACATGCTTACAGGTTGTTGCAGCATTGTCCGGTATCTATGACAAAAGCCACACTGGCTGCTACACTGAGGTTTTAGAATGACGGATATTTTACTCGTATCTGACTGCACTACCCAATGTTACTGCACAAGTACAGTACTACGGTACCTGAGGTCTGTGATTAGCTGCTTTATTATCTTATATCTGTGGACACTGCCTGTAAATCAATGTTGATGGTAAATGTTAACGGGTTCACTCGAACCGCTAATTCCAAGTGTTTCTCGGCGACTGTAACATTGTGTGGTGGCTGTGAATAACTGTTACACTAACCGGTGCCTGCAGATGGCTGCTTCACAATTGCTGGTTGATGATCGTTACACTTTCTGGTACTTGTGGATGACTGCTCTGATACATGAACATCTACATGTGTTTCAGTGATTCGCGGTTTCCTGCTTGGGCATAAATGTTACAACTTCTTGAGGTCATAGATAGTTGTTCTGTCCTGTTGTCTCCACTTTGAGGTGTCTCATTTAGTGGTTTACTGAAACATTAGCTGTACTGGTGGGAGCCGTGTGGTCGTGGAGGGTTCGACCAAACAGAACTGGTCATGAAGAATAGGCCAGACTAATAAGGCACAACCGGTCTCTTATTCCTGGCTAAGAAACAAAATGTTAAAGAAAGCACAAGGAATCACCCGCCCGAATATGGAGGAATATTCATAAGATGCTCATAGCGCGACCTAATAAAAACCAAGCATTGGATGCCTGAACGCCAATAAATCTCCTAATGACAAAGGTAACATGCGGACAGGAACTAAAAAAACATCAACGGAAGACAGCAGCTGCAACCCTATCTACCACAGTCAACTAAAAGGATGCACACAATTTACATTTTTTTTTTTTTTTTGGTGATGGTCACACTGCTGGTACCTGCGCGGCAGAATACTTGACAGTGCTAGTGCAGGCGGGGTGGATTATCTGACACTACCGGTGCCGTTGGGGTTGATTATTTGACACTGCTGGTACCAGTGGGATGGATTATTTGACACTGCTGGTACCAGTGGGGTGGATTATTTGACACTGCCTGTACCAGTAGGGTAGATTATTTGACACTGCTGATACCAGTTGGGTGGATTATTTGACACTGCTGGTACCAGTTGGGTGGATTATTTGACACTGCTGATACCAGTTGGGTGGATTATTTGACACTGCTGGTACCAGTGGGGTGGATTATTTCACACTGCCTGTACCAGTAGGGTGGATTATTTGACAATGCTGATACCAGTTGGGTGGATTATTTGACACTGCTGATACCAGTTGGGTGGATTATTTGACACTGTTGGTTCCTGTGAGGTAGATTATTTGACGCTGCTAGTGCCTGTAGGGTAAAATACCTGACAATGCTGGTGCCCATGGGATTATATTCGACCTTTCTGGTGCACGTGGGGTGGATTATTTGACACTGCTGGTGCCTGTTGGGTAGAATACTTGATGATGCTGGTGCCTATGGGGCGGATTATTATTTGACCCTGCTGGTGGCTGTGAATAACTGTTACATAGTTCTCTGCCACCAGATGATTTTTATACTTTCTTGTATCTATGGATCACTGTTAAACTGCTGATGCGTGTCGATTATTTCACTGCATGACACCGGTTGATGACTGTTACATTTTCTAGGGCCAGTGGATCATTGTTACACTTTCCTGTGCCTACAAAAGAGGGTTACAATACTGATGCTTGTAGATTACTGTTACACTATTTGATGCCTCCGGTATGACCGATACGCCTTCTAATTAGATTGTTACATTGTCTAATGCCTGTAAATTCTAATTACCAAGAGTCAATAGACGTTCGTTTCTATATTAGAACGAAAGGCTAACACGTAAGTTACATCAATATAAAAAAGACAATATAAAATGGAAGAATTGCAGGTAGTTTAGAAAGACAATAACAACACGGTCTGAACTTACTACTGGTGTCTTGTTTTGGTGCCGTGCTTGGAGAGGCAGCCCAGTTGACCTTCATCTCCTGGAAAATACAAGAAAAGAAAAGACAATTAAGAATCGTATTTGTGCTTACATTAACAGGCGTTACTTAATAAAATAAGCATTTTCCAGGATTTTGTTTGTTTTAGTAGAACTATCGGTGATTTTGTCGGCGTCTCTGGCCTAATGGATATGAACGCAGTTTCATAATCCAGATATACCAGGTTCGAAACCTGCTGCAGGCGGTTTGGTAGCAGATCGCTTTGTGTGGATTTTTAACAATGGTATAAGCGCCGTACCGTTCAGAAATCAATGGCAAACTACTGAATGAAAAAAATTGCCTAGCAAAATCACAAACAGCCAATAAAAGCTGGGGTTGATTGCCACGTCCTGTAAAGGATAAGCAACTAACTATCCGTGATTTTACAATACTTCACCTACAGCTACCAGCAAATTGCTGATCGTTGAGCACAAAAGCATTTTTAAAAAAAAAAACAACCTGTTCTATGTTTTCTGGGATATACAGAGGACAGCATGTTTATTTTCACACATTCTCAAGGACAAAAGTCAATCTTTCTCATTCTTTCAATGACACCACACAGCTTGCCTCGTCTGCCGTTGTAATAATTATAGTCAGCTCCTTGAGAATAGGACATACTTGAAAAGACAAAAGATTATGAGAATAAGTGTGGCAAATGTTAGACATGTACGTGGAAAAACATCCCTGCAAGACATATTGACTCATACATATACGTTGACATCAGTACAGACAATGGAACTGTCAGTAACAGGTAGTGATAAAATAAGGATACGGAAGGCAACAGGAGCGTTTGTTGAAGGTCTATGCTCCTTGGGGAGCTAAAGGGTATTGACTGATTCACTGAAATCGCTGTTTGACCACATATGTTAAAAGTCCAGCACTCAAATGTCAAATAAACGTACTGACTAGTGAACCGTGTGTACCGTACTATACTGACTGACTTCCAGTATCTGATGGGCGAAAAACGATAGTCATGTATGACGTGACTCTTACGGGTATTCACACCTGAGCGATGATTTGTGACGATGGGGGAGATTGGACGCTGACAAATGAGATGTCACGTAACGGAAGGTCTGGCCTGGCAACTTCAATTCTTTGTTTGGTTTCTATTGAGTTCAAGCCTGTCGAAATTTGGCTCGGAGATCGTTGTCAGCTCTACCGTCTGTGAGATTTCTGTGTGGGTTAGATTTAGACAATTTATGGAATGGTCTACACATGAGTGTCGCTTTAACTTCCAATAACGGGGTTCCATATATGGGAGTTGTGTGAAAAATGCTGGTATCAGGGACATTTTTTAACGACTTTTTTAATTTTTTTTATTTATTTTAAGAAAAGCGCATTTTAGAATTATTAAAGGAAAAAGAGTATTAATGGAGAAATATTCTGCAAAGTCTTGGTGCACTTAAATTTATTTTGTTTAACAATTAAAAAAAAAAATTATATATATATATATATATATATATATATATATATATATATATATATATATATATATATATATATATATATATATATATATATATATATATATATATATATATATATATATATATATATATATGTTCAAACAAGCGCGCCAGGATTTTTTGGTCTTATAAAGGTTCGTATTGTTTGGTGGCTAGGCAGGAATAATTAGATGGTGGCGCGTTCTGAAGCCGAGCATGGACGGCGTTTTGGCTATAGTTAATTGTATAAGCTTCAGATTAGAATGTTTGCATGGTTCAAACTCGGAGACCGGAGGCGACACAGAATTATCGAGTTCGAGAGTCCAGATGTTCCTTCTGAGTATATCAGAATGGTCCCTGCCGTGTGGGTGTGGCTGGTGTGAGTGATAACAAGTGCGACACTTAAACTTAGCCATCGACTAGTGACTGATTGCTGCCCTTTTGGCAAGTGTTGTACTTGGCGTGTGTTGTGTCCGACGCGTGCTGTGTTAGGTTCGTAGTGTGTTTGGCGTGTGTTGTGTTTCGTTATCCAATTAAGTTTTATTAGTAGGCATCATCTTTATTTGCTCTCATATAAAACAACATCTGTATCTCTCATTTAGTTGTCGGTTACAGACAAAATATTAACAAAATAAAAAAGGTGCTGCAAAATTAACTAAGTACAAATAAACATAGAAATTTTGATCGGCATCAGAACCGCACAAGAAGTACTTAAGTTATTAAAACATATCACAAAAGCAGAGTGGGAGCCGCGCTAGCGTAGTGGTTACAACACCGCTCTGGCGACCGGGTGATACAGGATCAAACCCGGGCGACGGCATTTGAGGATTTTTCGTCGACCGGGATTTGGACTGGATTAACTCGAGACCTGGCGTGACATTTGAAGGAGTGTCGTCGACCAGGGACTGGCGGCTCCTGAGCCGACCCAGCTGCAATGGGTACCTCCGAAATCGGCGAGTATTTGCCTGAATGGCGAGGGACACTTGTCTCTGTACAAGAAATAAAGGGATACTCACGTAAAATCAATGTCAGGTTAGACGTAAATAATAACCTGAGATTTCGCCTCGAGTATTAGCGGGCGTACGCAAAAAAAAAAAAAAAAAAAAAAAAAAAAAAGCAGAAATATAATAATTGGGTTGATCTCTAGAGATTAGCGTGCTGAAAAACAAACAATGATGGGTCTGATAGGGCTCGCGATAATAGGCAAGATGTCTGCGGACCAACGTGCTAACTGATCAACCACACGACGTGCTAACTGATCAATCCTGCGACGTGCTAACACTGATCAACCATACGACTTGCTAACACTGATGAACCATACGACGTGCTAACACTGATGAACCATACGACGTGCAAACTGATCAACCAAACGACGTGCTAACACTGATCAACCATACAACGTGCTTACACTGATCAACCATACGATGTGCTAATAGATCAACCATTCGCAGGTTCGATATAAATACAGTATAATGTTACCTAAAGAAAAGCACAATGCCAGAAATCACGTCAGCAGTTAGACTTGAAGAGCTACAGAAAGGCACAATAATCTCAATTATAACAAACTAAATTGGAAAATAACTATCATTAGAAATAATACATAATAATACATACAGGATGCAGAATCAGGGTACATATCACATTATTTTTAAAAGGCGACCTGATATAACCGACATATCCATGCACATAGTGAATAGTGAAAAGGTAAGCGCTACGTGGAAACGTTGCGAACACCAGTGGGGAAAAAAACCAGCCATACAGGTTCTCCCTTAAACTGGCTGGTGGGGACCTTGGTGTCAGTCTGTTTCTGTCGTGGAGCCGACAGCCGTGGAGAACAAGTTCTACTGTTGCTTGTCTTTCGTACACATAGACATATGTCTACCTTCACGATTTTTCTAATTTGCTAGACAGATTGTATCTGAGTCTTGCAGTGGCCGGTTTTCAGTCTGAAATCTCTTCTTGGTCAGCAGTAGTAGTATCAGTGGTGATGGTGGCGGCAGTACTGGTATACTTCTGTTATATCTGACTCTCCATGCTCTCTATGCCATTTTTCTGTGAAATATTTTTTTATTATCGCCTTCAGTTTTAATTTTACTTTCTCCTTCTTTGGCAAGTCTATCTGCCCCTTCACTCCCATATATCTGGCAGTGGGCAGGAATTCACTGTACTCTCATCCTGTGAAATTTATAGCCGGTTTCCATTAGTGCTTGTGACAGGCTGTCTAATTATTTGTTTTTGTGGTTCCCTGGGGCAGTTATGAAACCCGTTAGGAACACTATCTGTGGCACTGGCGTAATACGTGTATTCCATGATGGTTATTGCTGATATTTGTAGTGATTCTGCCTCAGCTTTGAAGATGTCTGAGAATTTCCCCGTAGCCTCTACATATGGATTAGTAATTATTTTCTTAATTTTAATTATATGTGCTAGTTGATATATATGAGTGTTTATTATTTCATTACGATCACACACTATGGTCAGTTTAACTTATTGCAATTTGAACGTTGAGTATTGGTATGTCCATGTACACAGGTTCCAACTATATGTATGTAACTAACTTTCAATGCATCTGCACCTCAGGTACATAAGCAAATTAGAAACAAACTAAATTGTCCTATGGTTTATCTGACGGTTCGTGTTACTTTCTTTTATTTATTTATTTTTAAAATGTATTTACTAGCAAGCAATCCGTCAACAACAACAACAACAACAAAAATGGCGGGTAAAAATGAAGATGCGGACGCGTTACTGATTTCATGGTTCTAGCCGTTTATTACATACACGTTCACGGATGCCGGTGCCGAGTTAAGAATTATGTTTAGAATGCAGAGAGAAAGAGAAAACTACTCGGTAACGCCAGCTTTAATTTAAAAAAAATAAAATAAAAAAACTTGTATTACTCTTGTCTCCGAATGATAATTTAAGGGCGTGTCGACGTGGGCGACCAACGTATCAATAATTATTGGGTGAAATAGAACATATGTCCCCCTCTTTTCCTTTAAACATCCTAAAACGATTAAATGTGATCAGCGTGTTATTTTACATGAGTATATCACGGCTGTTTGCCAGCGATCTTTTTGTTATTTCCCCTTTTAACCCGACCGCGCTATTTATAGCCCACTTGACAGAGGTCACGTGGTCAACTTCCTTATGGGAAAAACATGTGGCGATGTTTACTTTTGATAGGGCTTAATTAATGCTTTTAGGCTACTTTATTATTATAAATACCGGCTTTAATTTTGCGTAAAGCTAGACTAGAAATGTTAGAGTAAATTTTAGAACAAGAACAAACATTTTATCACAATTAGAACAGAAGATATAATAGTCTGAAATAGTGTAAAATTTACGTTTTTTTTTTATATTTTGTTATGGTTTGTTTATAATGCAATTTTCACTAAATCGGTCACAATCAACATGCATAACAAATTACAGAAATCAAAAGTAGAAAACCTGCAGAAAATGGATATCAAAGTTTTGTTTTGGTTTCATGCGTCAAACATTAATTATTGAAACATTAAATTGCAAGTCCACATTTATTACCTTAAAATAACACACCCAATTGTCCCCAAAAATATGAGAGCTAACAATTATCTCAATCATACATCACGATGGTCATGTAAAAATGAGTATGGTCATGAGTAAAACGAAATGTTCAATTTAATAGATAAATAGGTGTATTTAATAAATACATCTATTAAATGATTTCCACACTCTGTTAATTCTGTCAATCTCAAGCAACAACTGCCATAATTTGCTCTAGCCCCAAAATTTCGCTCAATTATCATTCACACTTCCTTTTTTTTTTATAGGATGAATCTGTACATTCACAGATGGAGAAATTTGTAACAAATGAGTTTCCATTATAAATTTATAAAGTTATATTTTTAATACCGCTGGCGCGTCTTTCAATTTTCAATCTTCTCTGTTTTCTCTCCTGTGCCCACGTAAGACCTACTGTTTCCTTCGTGGCTATTGCTAATTCTAACTCTACCTTTCAATGCCTATTTGGAGATTCTAACTCTACTTTCAATGCCTGCTTTCCTGCAAATTTCCTGACGTGACGTTTCTGAACAGCGTTGTAGTTCATGTGCCTGCTGCAGGTCTAATGAATCAGTTGATGTTCCAGCAATATGTTTTCTAACAGTGTGGAGCAATTGAGATCGCTTACGTTTTGTTGGCGTTCTGGTGACTGATGTTTCTCTTCTATGTTTAATTAGTTTTTGTAGTACAATAGGCTGTCCTCTGGTTTTGCATTTTATGATATTACTTTTTGCTGTTTCTAGTTTTTTTCTAACAATGGATGTGAATAGGGGTTCTTCCTTTTGTGTTAGTGGTTGTGAAGGTGGCTTAGCAAGTAACTGTTGTACTGTGATGTCGCTTTTGAAGACAGGCGAGGTGGATGTACTTGTCGTATGTATAACTGACTTGGTAGGTGTAGATGTGGCAACAAAAACTGGCATGCTAGGGTGAGTAGTGTTATCCACCTCCAAATGAATAATGGTATCGCCTTTAATGTGAGCTGGCACATCAACCTCCAGTTGAACAATATCATCACTAATGTGGGCAGGCACATCAACCTCCTACTGTACAGAGCTATCCTGACTACAGCTAATTGACTGACTACAAACTAACTGACTGACTACAGCTAAATGACTGACTAGACATGGAGGGGTCAGAAAGAACATCACAGGGAATAGAGCAGCTTTTTGTTTTTAAAACACCAAAAGATGTCTTTGCAACATAATTGCACAGTTGACATTCACTTATAGTTAAATTATGGTTTTAGTCTTTCCAGATGTGCTGACTGTTTTCCGATAGTAACTTGGCTGTTTCACGACACTTCTCATTATGCCTCCTTTTTGAGTTTTGTATTCGTAAGTAACACTTCTACAATACAAAATATAGTCGAATGCTGTGTGGGTTTTATCATCTGATAAGTTAATTCCAAACACAAAGAACAGATCATTAACGTAATTAGAACAGTTCAGTGCTTTCTGAATTGAACGTGTTGTTTTGGAAGTTAATGCTCTCTTGCCACAGGCTCTGCACAGTGCACTGGCACAATTCATATGATGCAAAACAGTATGTTCCATTTCGTTGTTATGTAGTATAGTTTACTTGTGTATGTATAAAGATAGAGGAATATTTGGGACTATCAAGTCTAACACCAGGATGTAGAATGCTTTATCTGTGAGTGAAAGAAGATATACAAACAGTTACTTAGAATTCTTTGGCAGCCGTCGTGTGCACAGGATTGTCTACCAAAGAACACTAATGGAACAGTCCTTATCTCACACACAATTTAAAAAAAAATTCATATTATAAATACAAGATTAACAAGACTTGAAAGATAGAACAAAGTATGTGGAAGTAATCTATCTATAGATTTACATGTTTTCTGACGCTTATATACGTAGCTAAATATCATTATAAATGAATGAAAATGCAAAAACAGATGGTGCTTTACAAAAAGTTATTTTTGTACAACCTTATTTAAGATTTGTGAGTATCAGGAATGCGTTTACAGTAATTTAAATGCTATAAAATCTGGTGACAATATGCTTGTTCTTGTAATGCCAAACTCACAAAATTGACTACCACACATTCTCAAGATATGAAACCAAAAAAAAAAAAGTATGTGGAAATAATCTTTAGCTTCCCTTCGAGAAGTCTTTATAATTATAAACTCAAACGAATGGGCCGATTTTTAGATATTAAATTAATAAAAAGATTACTTATTTTATGAATTTCCTCAAATGATGACGCTGTTTTCAAAAGTCTGTAACTCCGTCAAAACTAATTTCAAACAAATAAAAATGCAATCAAAAATAGAACAGAGAACAAAGTTATAGTACACAAAAGAAATTTAGCGCTGTGTTTATCCAGAACGAGTGTGTAATGATTTATATTTTACAGATTTTACACACACAACAGCTGATTTTCCCCGCCAAAAACTTAAATAGTCTTTTACGGTTAACACGAAAATTTTATACCCGGTGTCAGAATTCCGGTCACCGAAACTAAAAGAGCGCTCTGGTATAGGGCACAAACAGCCGTGATATGTGTGGGTCAACATAAACAAAGGAATTTTCATAAATTCCAATAAGTGCTGGTCGATTTATTTATTACTAATATTTCGTTTTGCGTGCTGGTGTATATAGATATAGTATAACACCTCTCTTATGAAAAAGTGAGGACATGAAAAGATATCACACCCAACACAAAGATAAGAATCTTCAACTCAAAAGTCAGGGCAGTCCTACTGTATGGCTCTGAAATATGAAGAACAACAAAAACATCAAACAAAAAGATACAGACTTGGGCAGGAAAGAAGGATTGCCATGGTATGACAAGATCACCAATGTGGACAGAACAAAGCAAATACCAGCGAAGCAAGAGGTGTCAAAAATACACCGACTCTGGGTAGGACACTGACTCTGGATAGGACACTGACTCCGGATAGGACGTACAATGAGGTAACCAGCTGATAGCGTTACCAGGCAGTATTTGTGCTCAAAACAACAGGGCAAAGAGAAAAAGAGGGTGACCGAAAAACAGATGGAAAAAGGAACTGAAGACAGGTATGAAATGAATAGAAAGAACATGGAAACACCTTGAATGGACGGCAAAGACAGGAAGGCTTAGCGTAAATTTGTTCAAGGTCTGCGTTCCACCTGGGATTGAAGAGCAATAAGTGAATGAAAAAAAGTTACTGGGCGAGCTGCTGATCTTGTTCTAGGGCATAATCTTAGTGTGATGTTGACTGTCATAAATCATCCTAGGTGATGTGCCTTCAACAGGGTCGAGTGCATAATGACTCCATTAAGTTGGAATTAAGTGAGGATTACCATATCGTTCAACACAAAAAGGAGGACAATATTCAATATTTTGTCATAAAAAGGAGGACAAGGGAGGACACACTATCATGGAAAAGGTGGACAAAAAGTAGGACATACTTCTTTTAATTAGTAAATGACAGTGAAACTTATTTTTTTGCATCTCAGTCATTTTGCCAGAGCAGTGTTAATTCACATCAATGGGAAACCCATAATAAGCAAAGTAGTTTTCTTCCAGTCTTTCAAAAAAGTGTATCAGTCGAGCGCATTGCAGTAACTGAAATGATCATAGCGATTGTTTTGGTTGTGGCGCATGAACATTTGTTGGCCATTTCTGAATCAGAAAAATCGTTTTAAAGTACAGCTAACTCATTTGAAACTATTGTGATGTTTCACAGTATGACAAGCAAAATTGTCTTCTGTAAGTGCAAATTTATTATGTTCCGTGCTTGTTTCTTTTGTAAATTTTGAATGCAAACATTCAGACACAAGTGCTTTCTTGTGACTTTTCTGCTTTCGCGTTTGTGTGTGCGTGCGTTTTAAATCAGCAGCGCCTTTTATTGCTACTGACACAAATGTGCTACCTCTGCACACGAGACATTTTGCTTCTGAATGTTGCCGAAAACTTGCAAAAAACTGAAATTTCTTCTCAATTCATTTGTGAATACACACTTTATTGCGGTACTTAGAGTAAGCTTGTGTAGTAAATATATAATGTCATTAATTAATGTTTAATTCAATATTAAAGTTAAAGTATGTGTAATTTGCAATAGCCGACGAGGTTTTGACTGACTAAACCTAATACCGTCTTATCATTCAAAGTGCATGTTTTCGCAACAGGTGGCAATAAACAGAGCAAATTCTGAATTCTAGGACAAATATCCTAGATGAAAATTTGTGGGACCTTCACGTGAGCTCAAGCCAGTAGATGACACGATAAAATATATGGGTACTGAATGCTGCTTTCAACCATGATGCTCGTACGTCAGTTTTATTTCGGATGGGTTCCTTCCTCCTCCTGTACCTCTACATCATACAGGTGAAGGAATCGTTTCCCGAACGATATACATGTGGGGCTATGCATAAATGCCCGCCCCTTTTTGCATCTCTCTGCTTGGAAGTCGGCAACGTCCTTTCTCGTTCTGCAACAACTTTTCAGGTCATTCCAGATGATTTGTTATTGAACATTTGTCCGGTCCCTTCTTCGTGACTAGATCTGCAAGATATGATATCAGTATTTTACATTTCTGCTGCGAAACCATACAAACCAACATAAACAGCAGTAAGTTTCAGTAACACGAATGATATGGGTCGGGGTGGCTGGTCTGAGGCAATGGAAAACGGATATTATTGCAAATGAAGACAATAGAAAGAGTATGAAATGGCTTGGCGAAGAAGAGCTAGATTTAAATAGATAACAATTTAGACGACAATAGATGTTAAGTTTCCAGTGGCCCGAGTATACCTGTTTGACATCAATGTTGGTGGAAGAAAACTATTTCCAAGCCAAGCAAAGTATAGACTGTGACAGAATGCGACAATTTCAGGAGGGAAATGGGCGCAAACATTTTTGAGAAAAATTGCGGAAAGTCAAATATGGACGGCTTCACATACATTTTCCGTATGCACTTTAAATCCCCCCTTTTTTCCAATTCTGTGTCATAAATAACAAATTTGGACCATCACTCGCAAACAACTAAATTTATCGTGCCCTTGGTATGTGATACTATTGATTACTTGATGGGACAACGGTATGTAGTTAAAAAAACAAAATGCACGGCTGCACCATAATGGATGTGCAAACAACAGACTAGTAGTCAGTACTACGACTGTTAAACACGGAGGCAGATAACGTATAGTTAAACAAAAAAATACAATATACGTTAATTTGAGGTAATATACTGGCAGTGTGACAATCTGGAATGTTCCAACAGCCTTCAGCCTAATTTATTTACACCCCCAGATATCCCAATCATTATTTAGTAGTTATCATTCTCCGATTACCATGTTCATACATCTGCAGTAGTTTTCTGCCATATTAAGCAGGTGTATCACGTGTAGTTCCAGCGGTAGGGGGATGTCTCTGAAGAGACAATGAAAGTATAAGCCTACTGCACCCTCAGGCATGTCGTACAGGGCCACTAATATAAGGTTGTGCATGGGGATGGCAACCTCATCAAGTAATGTCAATTACCACAGAAACTATCGCTGCAAGGGCACGTGAATGTTTGGTGTAAGCTTTCAGCAAAAGGGGACCAGATACAGTGGTGGCTCCATGCTTCATATGGAGCGACAAGGAAAATGGTCATGATGATGATGGTTAAGTTTAAGCTGTACTTTTTTCAACTATTAATTATTTTAGAATGCTTGAACCAATACCTTTAACTGTTACATCTTTACCTTACTAGAGGAAGATAATACAATAATTTTTTTTTTTCTGGACCCAAGATAGCTATCGCATTTCTCCCTACCAAATGTTGAAGGCATCCGAATCTCTTGCTGCAGATCCAGTAACTCCTTTTGCAGGTTTTGCCCTATACCTTTTGCGTTCACAGAAAATGGAGTAATATTTAAGATCACTGAAATCATGAAAAAGGTGGTTAAGCAGGCGTGCCTTTTTAGTTAGTTGCGAATTCTGATCACATCAAATCTGAACTGTAGTTATTTGGCGATTTCTTTTGATTATCTCGCATTAGCAAAATTCGTGACTTTTCTTAAAGGGGCTGCGCTTGCTATTACGTTAACAAGAGACTAGGGACCTACAACAATGGTTTCCAACTTGTACTTCTATAAAACCCTCACGTTCTGGAGTACGGAAGGTTTCAGTAAAGTCTATGGACATAATGTACTCTCCTAGTCATGATATTCCTCAGATAGCACATACAAGACCGGATGTTTAGTTGCTTATAAAGATTGATAAATGCTGATTTATGTCCAGATGAGCTTCTAACAGATAAATACAATGCATGATGTTGCAGTTACTATGTGTTCATACAATTTGGTTATCCAGTTTATTTATTTCTGAGACCAAAGTTATTAATGTCATTGTTATTTCAATTATGTTTATACGCGTGCAGGCAATAATTCGATGTCCTAAAGGTCTGCTGCCCCCACACTGAAATGTCCACGTGTTCAAACTGATTAAATTTTGGGAGAGACCGTGAGGAAAACAAAAAGACGTTAAAGCAATTACTTTAGCTGTTGGTGACTTTATATCCAGACGACGACTTTCAGCTGGGAGGGGGAGACAGGGAGTAAAATGGTGTTAAGAGAAGCGTGCCGTTTGGGGAAATGTGAGCAAGAGTGAACAGCAACAGTGTGCGTGCGGTGTGCTTTTTTTATGTATGTATGTATGTGTGTGTGCGTGTGATCGAGTGCCATAACATGCATATGTGCGAGGCAATGAATGTGCATGTGTCTGCACATATAATATGGTGTGCCAAGCAAACTGTATACTGGTAAAAGTGTGTGTTTGAGCAGTGGTTTCATTTACAGAGAGAGAGATGTACAGACAGGCAGACAGACAGATAGGAAGAATTGCATGAATATGTGTGAATCAGGAGAGTATGCATATGTTAAAATCAGGAGAGTATGAGTACATGCCAGGATGGGCATGAAGGGATACGAAATATAGTACGAGAGTATGAGAATAAGTATGTATGAGACAGACCATTAATAATGTATCTAGAAAGCGAACCATTCCAACTTCTCCTACAGACGTCACCGACAAAATACAGACGCGGCACTGTAATGGTTTTGTAGCTGGTGCAAACACTGAAGATCTAGCAAAGTTATGACTTTCGTAAATGAAGGCTCTTCCTGTCCTAAACTAGTCATTCCACGGCGAAAATTGATGGGCAACAGTTCCCTCCTTATTCCAGCCTGTTTTATTCCTCTGCACCGCCTGTGACTACCACGCGGCTTACAGAATTACAGAGGAAGGATAAATCAATAGAGACGGCACGGGCTTCAGCAGCAACATCTTAACCAGGGTGCTTGACGGGAGGTGATGTAACTGCTGACAGCTGTTGACCTTTCAACGCTCTTTAGCACTGACGCTCGTCTATCTCTCTTCTCACTGGGTTGCAATTGGGTTTCACTAAATGCACCTGTAAGAGCGAGCAGACATACAAAGCACACTTAGCAATGACTTCGACTGTCTTTTAATTATCACATTATATGCACTTTCACAGCTCTCTGTGTGCTGTTAGCATTTATAACGCATCATATTCCGCTATATATTTGTACGTCTGGACACGTTTATATGTCCTAATACGTTTGTACGTTCACATAATGCGTGTGTTTGTTAATAATAATATCAGCACTAGTGTACACGTACGAGTCAGTCGGTCTGTATGTGCTTCCAAAAAATCAGAAGGCAAAACAGAAACTACAGGAAGTGCAAGTTATAAGCACCTGAAAGACACACAGCACACACGACAAAGGTATATTGAGAATATGGTGTTAGGCCCATATTTTCTTGACCATACGGCACACTAGGGTTGATGTGGTCTGCATCATGCCGGACACATGACAAAAGAAAAGATAAAAGCAATAAATAAATTCCGGAGATTCGACCCAGATCCTGACGGTCGTCTCGGTGTATGTTCTTCTACCATTCACAAGCCTCAGGTTTCTCAGCTTCCTAACTTTGAGGCGTCTTCATTGCGGCTACAGCCAAGGCTATTTATACCCACTGGCGTTTTTTCCATTAGACGGAGCTATAAAACTCACTTCTACTAATCCGACCGGGTAATCTAGAAAAACCATCTTAAGGAGCGCTGTTCCGCTGGCCAAATTCGTCTTCTTCTGCGTTCGTCCTGAAAAGGACGTTGGTTGCGTTGTGTCGCCGTTTACAACAAAGCTGCGATATCTGCGCCTTTCGGCCCAACGCATCCGACTTCGGCACGGCATTTTTTAGGACCGGGTTTGCCTTCCCACTTCGATCCCTAATCTTTCAGCCAGACTGAGTGATGCAGCCTGTTTCCAGGATCACCACTTGGAGGTGGAGTAAGGTCATGGTCAGCTCTGGTTCGCTGACCCTGACGCAAGAAGTCAAGCTATGGGTCGCTGACTGCATTCCTCACTTTTGACGCGTCTTCGCTGGCCAACTTCATTATCACGTATTTTTCTTGTTAACAAGGCGATGCTGTCACACATGGACTAGCTAGGACCTATTACTGTTCTTTCTTTTCTGCTGTCTGGTGTGCCGTGTCAATCACGTTGCCCGTGTGGTCGTTCCGTTATATCTTCTACAACTCACATGTATCAGGCCTCATTTCCTCTAAAAACTAAGTCGATAGAAGACTTTCTTCTGTCAGAATTTCCCCGATGTCAGATTCCAAAGTAAAATAAACACGTATTTAACCAAAATAAGTAGAGCTATAAAACTCACTGGTACTAATCCGAATGGGTAATCTAGAAAAACCATCTTAAGGAGCGCTGTTCCGCTGGCCACTGGCGACCAAAAGGTGTTCATGCTGCGATATCTGCAAACGCCGGGGCACGGCATTTTTTAGGACGAAGAAATGTTTGTTTCCAGGATCGGCCGGAAATTTGGAGGTGGAAAGGTCATAGCCTGGTTCGCTGACCCTGATAAGTCCTCTGTGGATGGACGCGTCTTCGCTGGCCAAGCTCCTGACCGTATTTTTCTTGTTAACAAGGCGAAAGTCCTCAGGACCCCAGCCTTTCTTTTCTGCAAACATGTCAATCACGTTGCCCGTGGTCGTTCCAAGGGCTGAAAACTCCCAAAGGCCGCTGGTTACGTATTTAACCAAAATAAGTAGAAGATAACATGTGGTAATCTTCAGACTCCGCACAGCCACAAGGAGATATCATCTATTCAACAAGCTAAAGATACGAACTACCGATAAGTGCAGCTGCGACATCGATAAAATGACAGCTGAGCATCTGCAGCAAAAGTGCCCAAAATCTAGAGAACAGAGAAAGCACAAATGGTCATCACCACTACCACACCTGGACCAACCATGTACATACCAACAACCTCAGGCAGACCACACCTTTCTTTAAATGTACTTAAAGCTGACATCTGAAAGTGTCTAAGAAGACACCTACTTGGTTTCAATCACTGGCTTGCATAATAGCTGCGCGTCAACTGTGTTCTTACATTAACTTTAATTCCCTCTCTCTCTTATCTCTCTCTCTCTCTCCTCTCCTCCAATTAACTGCTTCCTTTTCCCCTGTCATGCCTTTTAAGGAGAAAAGATAACCGACAAACAATTAAATCGGGCACCAGGCGTGGAACAGACAGCAACAGTTTCGAAGATGTCCTCTGGCTTAACGCCGTTCTGTCAATTGTCCTCAGTTATTAAGATATCAGGGGAGATTACGCTCCGGGAAAGAGGGCCTGGTTTTCGTTCCTCCGCTCCACCCCCTCTCCTTTCAAATACATAATGCACTGTTTCGACGGCCGTAAACGATGGATAAACCTAAAACAAAAGCGAGAGTTTGGGTAGTTTCGGTCCCAACACCATCATCATGTGTCTCATGCCTAGTGGTAGTGATGACCAATTCCGCCCACAACCGTCTTTTGAGCATCCTAGAACATTTTTACTCGCTATTTTCTCAGTAACCTTGCCAAGTCTTCCCTCTCTGTTATCCTTCACGTCTGTTCTCATCCACTCCATGTTTTTCAGTGAATTCTGGCCGTCCTCTATTTACTTTCTATATCGGCGATCTTGTAATATTATTACTTTCCATTATTACTTCCCCATCTGATTTATTCTATGCCCGTGTTATGCAATCTCATTGGGAACCCATAGATCCTACCCTGCTATTCATTTTTCTGTTAGTGTATTCACTGTCAAAGATTCACAGCCACACACACCATCATTACTCAATACTACAAGACTCTCTTCGGCACTTTCATAACAAAGAGATTATTTGTTATTATTTATTGTTATTCTGTTCTGTTACACATCTCCAATCGTCTGCTACAAGAGTTCTATTGTGCCCGACTTTCTACGCCCGATGTAATCTTGTCATTTAACGATGTCTTAATGTTGATGTGGTGTCTTCTCTATTGTTATTACCACTGTTTGTATCTTGAAAATACTTAGACCGAAATCACTTTTGCTTCACTTGTTCTGTATACAGTGTCTACCAGTTTCTGTAGATTGTGTTTACTTTTTGCTAATTATAAGCGATTGGCAGAGTGGTTAGAGCGCTGGTCTCTCGCGGCAAAGGTGCCAGGTTCGATTCACGGTATCATCACGCTCCAGTTTACCCAGCTGTAAATGGGTACCTGACTTTGCTCTTGGGTTAGAGAAGGAAAAGGCAGCGAGGGAGGGAAAGGTCACCCAACTCTCGATGCTGGACCTAGTATAGTGAAGTCTCTAACACTTCACACCCCTACGGTAGTATCTGCTACGGGACTACATTTACCTAACTATAAGCACTGAGATGTCTGCACATGATAAGTTGTTGACTTTATGATAGGAAACAGATAGCAGCAGCAACTGCTACATACGCAACTTTGAACATGGAACCCACAGTGAAAGAAGAAGATAAATAAGTCACATAAAGCAGTTACATTCACCATGAGACGGACACATTAAAACCGAATACTCTCGAACAAGAATGCTAATATAAAAGTCAGGCCCAATGTACGATATACGGCAGAGCTACATCGAACTGACTTAAATGAGGAAAGAGATGGTTAAGTAAAACATTAAAACGATATACGGCAGAGCTACATCGAACTGACTTAAATGAGGAAAGAGATGGTTAAGTAAAACATTAAAACGATATACGGCAGAGCTACATCGAACTGACTTAAATGAGGAAAGAGATGGTTAAGTAAAACATTAAAACGATATACGGCAGAGCTACATCGAACTGACTTAAATGAGGAAAGAGATGGTTAAGTAAAACATTAAAACGATATACGGCAGAGCTACATCGAACTGACTTAAATGAGGAAAGAGATGGTTAAGTAAAACATTAAAACGATATACGGCAGAGCTACAGCGAACTGACTTAAATGAGGAAAGAGATGGTTAAGTAAAACATTAAAACGATATACGGCAGAGCTACAGCGAACTGACTTAAATGAGGAAAGATATGGTTACGTAAAACATTAAAACGATATACGGCAGAGCTACATCGAACTGACTTAAATGAAGAAAGAGATGGTTAAGTAAAACATTAAAACGATATACGGCAGAGCTACATCGAACTGACTTAAATGAAGAAAGAGATGGTTAAGTAAAACATTTAAAAACTCTACTTGAATCGTGGAACCTTATTTATACCCCGCTCCTCATCATATTTAATCTGTGAGGACAACCCTTAAGTTCCGCAAGACCTCCCGCATGCAAACATGCAATTTGATGTGAACAATCAGATATGGCAGCATCCGAATAGCCAGCTACAACGCGCCCCAGACATCGAATATTTGGACATATGTGCCTTCTCCCTCATCACTAAATCAAGTGGGGGTGGGGAGTTACAAGAAAGGAGGCTTCATAAATGTTTGTAAATGTCGAAAACATGGAAATTTATCACACGTCGCGGGAGGATGAACCCAATACATTGGCTGGCAGCTGGGCAATGTGAAAAGCTGTGAGAGAACAAATTTAAAAAAAAAAAAGAAGCGCGATACAGCAGAAAGCTTGAGATAACATAATGTAGTTTGATGAAGTGATACAATACAGTTACAAAGTGGAAACGTCAAGAGCTCTATACAGCTGAATAAGAACGGAACGATGAAACTGTCAAATGCCAGTGAGAAAAACTGAAATGACTGAACTGTGAATAGAGAGAACCACTGTTATTGTTTGTTACTATTACCGTGAGTTTAATGACTTCTGCTCCATTCAGAAGACGTATTTTACGACCATCCTCGTTATTAATGCACAATATTTAAGAGGAGACATTATACAGACTTCCATCAAATGTTTACACGCGTAGAAAAGATGGACTGAAACAGTATGACAAGCTCACCAATGTGGAACTGATGACAAGAACCGGACGTGGGCCGATGGAACAGAAGATGAGGAAAAAGACGCAGTCAATGGGTAAGACACACAGTGAGAAAACCTGCTGACAAGACAACATAACATAACACAACACAACATAACATAACGCAACATAATACGACATAACATAACACAACATAACATAACACAACATAATATAACATAACATAACAGTCCTTGTTCTGGAAATCCCCTGAGTAAAAGAACTAGAGGGAGAGCAAAAAACTGGAGATAGAAATGAAAGGGATAAAGAAGATACGGAGAAATCACAAGGGAATGGCACTGGACAGACAATTTCGTTGAAAGCCTACGCTCCTTAGGGGGGCGGCTACGAGGCAGTGCATGAATTATACAACGCATTTCTTCCCGCCAATCCATATCCTTGTCAACTCTTCCATCAAAAAACCTCTGGAAATCTTTTAACTGCGAAATTTGCTAACAAGACATGAAATATTCGCCGTTATCAAGGAAAGCCGAGCCCTTTACATCTTCAGTAGTATATGTATAGATAGGTGTCGTGCTGCTAGGACACGTATATGCGTCAGACAGACATTTAAGAAGAAAAAAAAGGTGACCGTTATACAAGAGTACACTACAGTCCTAGAGGGCACAGACTGATTATATCGATTCCCCATGTTATTATCTACACGCGTATCATAGCCAAAATAGAACGAGGAACGCGCTTTTTTTTATAAGCGCATTTATTTAAACTCTCATATCCAAATAAGAGATGGCCAATATTTCAAGCAGGCGGATAAACACACATCCTCTCTATCGCACGTTATCCCCACCACCCCCTTTCTCTCTCTCCCTGCCTTCACACACACGCAATAGACTCTTCCCTCGGTCCAGTCCAAACGTTAGCGTCATACATTACACACGAGCAGAAATTGTGGAAAAATGGGGGAAGGAGAATCAACCCTGAGATACAGCGCTTGTCTACAAAAAGAAGATATAAAAAACACATCAATTCTGATCAAGTTACTGGCACCGAGTCAAACTTCGGTTCCACGGTCCACGCCAAACAATGGCCCACCACTGGAATATAATCACTTTGAGACCATTCCATTACATTACACTAAGACGTCTATAGAGAAACGGGCAGCCTGTAGCTGCCGAATGATATGTCATTGTCAATGAAATTATGTTTCAGGAGCAATAGACTACTGGACTGGCAGAACATTTACATGAAGTACTAGTTTCTTTTAATTGTGGCTTCACGGTTAGGCTCCTTTAAGACGCACGCGGATACGTGCGGCGGGATGGAATTGAACTAGCGCCTGTATTAACAAGTGAAAAAGCCTAGCTGTAAACTATGACACAACGCACTTACAGCTCTAAACTAACGGTCAGCATTGTAAGAGAGAGATATGGCTGAGAGCGAACGCAAACAACACAGCAAAAACTGGAACGAATTAATAACACACACACTCATACAAGTCAGACTGTCAGTCACGATGTACAAGTAAGTGACCATTGTGAGAAATCAAGAACGCAAAGTGCCAAACGCCTTGTTCACGAAAGATCATTCGCTTTTTCAAACGATCAAACTCACGTGCAGCGTCATCGCCATGGTGATGAACTACATATATCCAGTGTCACATGATTATAATGATCGCTGTCGCCAGGACAATCAACTAGCAACCATCAAGCAAGATCAGACTAAAACTAGAAAATATAGCAACACATCTAAAACTAGAAAATATAGCAACACATCTTTGTCAATGACACCATAATAATAAACGATACGGGTACAGCTAAACAACAGAGAAAGTTGGTGGGCCGGTAAGGACTGCACATGGACAAACATGCCACGGTATTTCAAACCATTTTCTTAACGCAGTCGCAATCTTCACGTTAATTAAGATCTCTCCTGCCTCTTCCACTCCCATCTCAATTTTTTTTAAGCAATCACGGACCAAGACATCAGTGCAGAGAAATACAACAGTGGAACCACTAGCAGAAAAAAAGATAAACAGGTAACTCCAAATCAGGTAATTTATCAGTATTACACACACACACACAAAATCGTATGTATTATAAAACTGGAGCCGCGGTAGCGCAGTGGTTAGCGCACTGGCTTCTTAGCTCGGTGGTCCATGGTTCAATTCCCAGTTGAGGTTGGATTTTTTAGACCGCAAACGGCTCCGGTGTCGACCCAGCCTCATGAATTGGGTACCAAAGCAACTCTGGGAAGGTTAAGGCGGCCGGCGTGATGTTGACCACATCACTCCTAGTGTGCCGATGGTCAAGAAAATATGGGCCTAACACCATATTCCCAATATGCCCCAATGGGCGTGTAACGGGATCCTTTACCTTTTTTGTACTATAAAACTGACATTTTAGTATGGTGATCTCTGTAAAGGGATTTTGTTCAATATCAGATCGAGTTCTGTTAGTTAAAATGAGTGGCAGACCAATTGATATCAATTTTATTCAAATATATGCCCCAACAGCAGATAGTACAGAAGAAGAAATAGATACATTTTACAATGAACTTGATATGGCAATGACTCGGTGCAAATTTCATGAGACAACTGTTATACTTGGAGACTCCAATGCAAAGGTTGGAAATGAAAAAGTTGATGATCTGACTGTTGGTGGGAGAAAGAAATGAGAGGTGACAAGACTGATCGAGTGGGCAAGAACACATGATATGACAGTAGTAAACACCTGGTTTAAGCAGCATCCTAGACGCCTTTGGACGTGGAAAAGTCCCAGGAACAATGTTCATAATCAGATTGACTACATACTAATATGCAGGAGATTTAGAAACAGTTTGAAATCTGTGAAAACTAGGTCAGGAGCAGACTGCAACAGCGATCATGTACCAGTAATAGGAAAACTTATAATAAAATTGAAGAAAGTAAAGCGAGCTTCAAACAACATCAAATTAAACTTAGCCTTACTTAAATCAAATAAGGAAATGAGTGAAAGATATAATATTACAGTACAGAATAGGTACAATGCAATAGAACAAATACAGAGTATAGATGAACAGTGTTAAATGCTAAAGGAATCAAAACATCGAAAGAAATCATACCAGAAGTAAAGAGGACTGCAAAGAAGAAATGAGTGACATATGAAATTTTGCAGCTGATGGATGTAAGAAGGAAGAAGAAGCAAGGCAAGGAAGAAGAAGCAAGACAACGAAGAATATGACAGACTAAATAAGGAAATAGTAAACAAATGTAAAACAGCAAAAGAAGCATGCCTAAACCAGAAATGCAGAGAGCTTGAAGTGGAGAACCGAAAAGAATCTATGTACAAGCAAATAAACGAGTTAACAAGCAGAAGGACACAAACAGCCACTGGCTGATTAAAATCAAAAGAAGGAACATTGTTAATGGGTATTGAGAACATGATAGAAAGGTGGACAGAATACATCAAGGAGCTGTATGATGATGAAAGACCAGATTTGAACAACCAGGACAGTTGTGAAGGACCTCCAATACTTGTGGCAGAAGTAGAGGATGCCATGCGCCACATGAAGAAAGACAAAGCGCCTGGACCAGATAATGTAACAGTAGAGGAAATGGAAGCTTTGGGAGAATTTGGAGTAGAAGTGATTGTCACGAAAGGGTTTTGTTGTTATTGAAATCTAAACTGATCCTGGACCAAAAAGATGTATCAGACGATACCAGGATAGTGCCAGATAAGAGACTGGCCTTACAAGAAATACCCCCTTTTCTGAAAAGAATCATGGTGTATTGACATCAAAGGTAGAATCCAGCTGTATAAACCTCCTTGGAGGAATAGACAATCATATACAAAGAAATAAGACAACGAAAGCCAAGAGTACGCTGTTACTGCATTGGGAAACAGGGAAATCAAGTCAAAACACACAAATAATGATCAACTCAAGTCAAACACACAAATAATGATCAACTCAAGTCAAACACACAAATAATGATCAACTCAAGTCAAGAAAGCAGTTCTAGATTAAGGCAGTCCTACAGTGCGGCTCTGAAAGGTGCAAAGCAAACAAATATAAGTTAATGGGTGATTGCGCAGAATATGTGGGACAATATCGACAATGTACAACTGACAAAAAGAGCCACAAAAAAGTTCCAGCGGAACATGTGGTGAAGGGACCACGCTACAGCTGGACTGGACACAAGCTGAGAAAACTAGCTAGACTGGACACAAGCTGAGAAAACTAGCTAGACTGGACACAAGCTGAGGAAACTAGCTAGACTGGACACAAGCTGAGGAAACTAGCTAGACTGGACACAAGCTGAGGAAACTAGCTAGACTGGACACAAGCTGAGGAAACTAGCTAGACTGGACACAAGCTGAGGAAACTAGCTAGACTGGACACATGCTGAGAAAACTAGCTAGACTGGACACAAGCTGAGAAAACTAGCTAGACTGGACACAAGCTGAGAAAACTAGCTAGACTGGACACAAGCTGAGGAAACTAGCTAGACTGGACACAAGCTGAGGAAACTAGCTAGACTGGACACAAGCTGAGGAAACTAGCTAGACTGGACACAAGCTGAGGAAACTAGCTAGACTGGACACAAGCTGACGAAACTAGCTAGACTGGACACAAGCTGAGGAAACTAAGTGATAGCTTGACCAAGCAGTCCTTCTTCTGGAACTCCCAGGGCAAGAAACATTGTAGGATACCAAAAAAAATACATGTGGAAGAGGACTGGAGACACGCATGACAGGGATTAAAAAGAAACTTAAAAACCTTGAGCGGATGGCACAGGACAGGTAGACTTGACGTGAATTTGTTGAAAACCTATACTCCACAGAAAGCTGAAGGGTACTGAATCAGGTCCTGTATGTGGTCATTGAATGTCCGACAAAAGCTTGGGCCCCTTTCTTGAAAACCAAACAGAAGCATAATTGAGAACTTTATACTCTTAATGTCAGGTTATGTACATGGACACCCTAGAACCAATTCATGGAACACCAAGGGGTCCGTGGATTACAAGTTAATAAACCCTGATCTATATTAATCTTTCACCCGTGTGTTACCGGGGCCCGACAGGGGAGAAAAGAATAGTAACACTGTACTCTACCATGCATGTCGTAAAAAGCGACTAAGGAGGGTTGGGCATGGGGCTGGTTAAACCATCCCGTAAAAAAACTTTGACCAAAAAACTTCAACAAACATGGACAAGTCAAATACAGAATATAAATCAACTCAGCCGCCCAAGACAGAAGAAGGTCCTCTTGAAAGGAGGCGCATGAAGCAGCCCAGAGAAAACCGAAAGGAGTCTGGGTTGCCGACTCACCTTTTTTCGTCTAGGAAAATCTCCAGGATTGGCACCTGGAATGTTCGCACTCTGTGTGAAGAAGGGAAAACAGCACATGTAGCAGCAGAAATGCCAAATTACAGGACTGATATTCTGGGTCTCTGCGAGACACGGTGGAAGGGCATAGAGAGGAGGAGATTGATCACAGGAGAAATGGTGTTGTCCTCAGGACTTGAGGAGGAAAGAGCTCACCACAGTGAAGGGGTGGCTATAATGCTGTCTAGGGAAGCACAGAAGGCACTTATAGAATGGGAAGCAATGGGACCCCGAATTATAACAGCAATGTTTAAATCAGCCAAAAAGAAAGTAAATATAGACATCATCCAGTGTTATGCACCAACAAATGATAACGAAGAATCTGAGAAAGAAGACTTTTACACCAGACTACAAAATGTCTTGAACAAAAAGAAAAGAAAGGACATCACAATTTTGATGGGGGGGGGGGGGGGGGCTAAACGCGAAAATAGGAACAGACAACACCGGCTTTGAAGAAATCATGGATTAGGTATGATGAACGAGAATGGGGAACTATTAGCTAACTTCTGTGCTTCAAATCAACTAGCTTTTGGAGGAAGCACATTTCCACATAAAAGAATACATAAAGCAACGTGGACATCACCAGACCACAGAACTGAGAATCAGATTGATCACATATGCATACGTAAGAAGTTCAGGCCATCACTGCATGATGTAAAAGAATGTAGAGGAGCAGATGTGGTATCAGACAACAATCTTCTGTTGGCTAAAACAAAATTAAAACTCAAGAAATTTACAACAGTATAACTATAGACAACAGTATAATGTGGAATATCTAAGAAATCAGGAAAATGTTCAATCACAGTATCCAACAAATACCAAGTACTCCAACAGCTGGAAGATGAAACAGATACGGAAGACCACTGGCAACAAGTAAAAAATATATGGAACGAGACATGTGAAGAAGTACTGAGAAAAAGAGAACATCAGCACAAAGCATTGATAACAACAGAAACCATTAGCAAGATAGAAGACAGGAAAAACAAGAAAGCAGAATTAAACAGAAGCAAAACCAGAAGCTCCAAAGCCAAGGCTCATGAAGTGTACAAAGAAGAAAACAAAGAAGTAAAAAGATACATCAAAAGAGACAAGGGAAGCAGAGGAAGCTGCAGCGAAATGAAATATGAGGGACCTGTACAACAACACAAAGAAGCTAACAGGGAAATATAAGCAAGCAAATGGCCTCATAAAAGATAAGAATGGAAAACTGCTAAGCAATATACAAGAACAAATGAAGAGATGGACAGAACGTTTTGAGGAACTTCTCAATAGACCAGCTCCAACTAATCCCCCAGACATCCAGCCAGCAGAAGAGGAGCTGCAAATCAGCTGTGAACGACCAAGTAGAGAAGAAATAAAGAAAGCCATAAACCTTCTGAAAGATGGAAAAGCAGCTGGTCCAGATTGCATTCCAGCAGAGGCCATCAAAACAGATATTGATACCCCTACAGAGATATTAGACAAACTACTTGGCAAAGTCTGGGAGAGAGAGGAAATACCAGCAGAATGGAAGGAAGGTTATCTGGTCAAGTTGCCTAAGAAGGGAAATTTACAAGAGTGCACAAATTACAGAGGAACAATGTTACCATCAGTGCCAGGAAAAGTATTAAACAGAATCATCCTTGAGAGATTAAAAGAGTCCATAGACAAGCAACTGAGAGATGAACAAGCAGGTTTTCGACAAAACAGATCCTGTACAGACCAAATAGCCACATTGAGAATAATAGTTGAACAAAGTCTGGAATGGAATTCCCCGCTATACATCGGATTCGTGGACTATGAAAAGGCATTTGACAGTGAAGACAGAGAATCACTTTGGAAATTGATGAGGCATTAAGGAGTTCCATTGAAGATCATTAACTTAATAAAGAAGACCTATGAAGACATGACATGCAGAGTTCTTCATGAAGGACAACTTACAGAACAGTTTAGGATTAGAACGGAAGTGAGACAGGGATGCCTCTTGTCTCCATTTCTTTTCTTACTAGCAATAGACTGGGTTATGAAAACATCAACATCACATAACAGAAATGGAATCCAGTGGAATCTGACTAAACAGCTTGATGATCTGGATTTTGCAGATGACTTGGCTCTTCTGGCCCATAACCATAATCAGATGCAAGAGAAAATGAAAATTCTTGATGAGAGGTCACAACAAGTGGGCCTGAAAATACACAGGGAAAAGACAAAGATTATGAGAATAAATGCAAGAAATGATAACAAGGTTGAACTTGAAGAAACACCACTAAAAGATGTGGCACATATCTTTGTAGTAATATAGACAAAGTTGGAGGAACAGACAGTGATATCAAAATAAGAATACAAAAAGCAAGAGGAACTTTCATTGCATTGGGAAACATATGGAGAACAAGAGAAATCAAGTCCAACACGGAAATAAGAATCTTCAACTCAAATGTCAAGTCAGTCCTATAGTATTGCTCTGAGACATGGAGAGCAACAAAAACAACAACCAAAAAGCTACAGACTTTAATAAACGGGTGCCTGCGTAGAATAGAAGGACTGAAATGGTATGACAAAGTCACAAATGTGGAATTGATGACAAGAACCAGACAAGTGCCAGTGGAACAAGAGTTGAGAAGAAGACTCTGGCGATGGATAGGACATACATTGAGGAAACCTGTTGATAGCATTACAAGACAGTCCTTGTTCTGGAATCCACAGGGAAAGAGAGGCAGAGGTAGACCAAAAAACACATGGAGAAGAGAACTGTAAACAGAGGTGAAAATGATGAGGAAAACATGGAAAGAACTTGAGCGGATGGCACGGGACAGGAAGACTTGGCATGTGTTTGTCGAAGGCCTATGCTCCTTGGGGAGCTAAATGGTATTGATTGATTGATTGATTGATTATATTAATCTTTCCGTCTAGATATTTTATACACACACACACACACACACACACACACACACACACACACATCTGACCTATTATCAAATACTGTACCACTATCTTAAAAGTCAGATATTCAGCACAGGAGAAAACAGCCATAAAACATTTATTCTACTTTGGTGGTAACTTTGGTTGCAACTTTCGTAAGAACGCTACAAGACGCCATCAAAGTTAGGTGAGTGCGGCGTCTAAAGCATGTTAATTAAACACGGTGGCTAAAGGTCTGTTAGACATGCTGGCCAGGTTATAAACGCAGTCGGCAAATTACAGCGCAACAGTACGTGCTGATCGACAAAAGACTACAAGCCGTGAATTAGAACAGAATGGCGGAATGAAGTGGTCGAATTGAAAGATAACAGTCGTTGCATTGGCAGTCATTCTAAACAGAATAGTTTCCTTTTGTTTCAATAATCTAGCCATTTCTAAAAGCGTTCATTTTACTCTCCCGCCACCCACAGGACACACACACACACATTATGAATTCCTCATTTAGAGTCTTATAAAACGTAGGTCGCATGTGGGCATCACAAGGCTAGACCGGAAACACGAGGAAATAATTTTACGGTAAGTTGACTCGTACAATGAAGCGTAAGAACTGTGTTGCAATCGAATCTTGAAAGCGCACACGCAGCTGTGCACAATCACTGTGGATCACTACAGTTGGTGCTGCTGCTGCTGAACCTCGAAACATTACAGACATTAGAACCAAACATTTCAAGACTTGGCAATTCAGTCTCGACCAAGCATTGTTCATCTAAGGCAGCGACAGGCGGCCCACGAGCTGCGGGCACTTACTTTAGAAACATTCAAAGCTCTTAACGATCTACCGTGATGAAATCATGGTCAGGTTTCAGATTACTGGAATTTGGAATAATTGCATCGTACACGTAATTTTAAGCGGTGGGCAATTAAAACTAAATGACATTTTACCTGATTTTAATTTAACTTCAAAGAAAAGATCACGCTCCTACCTGTTACACTTCAACAGCACTTGGCCAAGGTAACATTTAAAAATTAGGAAAACCTACCCACCACAACAATATTTATACAATGTGTGATTCTTGTATACACACGCTGGGATCCTTGCCGGTGCTACGCAGTTCGTGCACTATGCTGAGATCCTCCTTGTGTGATCTAAGGGAGGAGACCGAGCACAGATGGAGTTGTCAGTCTGCAATAAAGATGGTCCGTAAAACCAAACCAAACCAGTACAGTTGACGATCAAAGTGAATGTAAGATAGCTGGTGAGTTTTCACTGGGTGGTGCGCGGGAAAAGTACTTTAATCCTGGGGACACGGCGTTTTTAAAAAAAATGACAAATCAATAACCCGACTGCTGAAGCAGACAGGCGTGTTTTCGCTGGCTCGTTACACATCCAGTGAAAGTTTTCAGTACGCTACACAAGACGAATTTCAGATAAGTTTTTTTCTCTTCTCTAACATATTTAAACTAAATATTATTAATCACCTCTAGTATTGGTTAATTGCTTTTAACGTTAGTTAATAATTGATAGGAGTATTGGTATAAATAAAAATATTAGTGAAATAGAATAAATAAGCCCAGGTAGGCCAACCACGTGGGATCTTAAAGTGCAGTAGCCATCTTGTTTTTCTTTGTGTAATTAATACAGGCATCGTTCATCGTTGAGACGCGCGTGAACAAAATTAAATTTAATTCAAATTAACTAGCTTAGTAGTAGGACTAGTCAGCTTTTAACTATTGATATCTAAACATAATTTAAAACTTATATATTATAAAAATAAAATAAAAATATTTAAAAAAATATATAAAAAATATTAATAACTTGTCTTGTGTTAATTTAGCATTAGGCATAGATAGAGCATAAATACTAATTGTAAGTCATCGGTGTTAGGTATTAAAAAAAAAAAGATAGAGCAATTAGACAATATTTAAAAAAAAGAGTAAAGACAACTCCTATACAACAAAATATTTGTAGCACAATAAGAGCAAATAAGTCCAACATAATGCTTACCAGATTGCAGTCAGGGGAGGGAAAAGCTTGGAGCAAAACAACAGAAAAACATACTAAGGAAGGAACATCAAAACGGACAGAAAATGAAAGGAACAAAAGCCCTGGTCTAAAGGATACAGAAATTAAGGCCAAAATTGAAACCATCAAGGACAAAACAAAAGTGAACTCTGAAGTAAATAAAGACAGAGAATCAAACAAAAAAAGCAACGAGAAAGAAACAGAAATTCGGACATCAAAGCAAGGTGCTGCACACAATGGAATACCAACTTTGACAGGAAATAAAGCCGCAGAACACATTAGGAAGGACAAAGAGGGAAATGCAGACCAATGCACTCAGGAAACCAAAGAACACAAAGAAAGTGCCGAGGACAGCCTAACGGAAACAAAAACCCAGAGAAAAAGAGTGAAAATCACTCAAATAGGAGGGACAGAAGCCACCCCGAGAGCAATCCCCGATGACAAAATCATGGTTATCTTAGAAAAAATAATAGACAAAAAATCTATTAACATATTACAAAAAACAAGCAATGGTGTAGTACGCTGCTTGAACAGCACAGAAAAAGCCAAGGTCCTAATAAATGAGCTGAAAGAAAACTCTAAAGAAGTGCAACTCCCACATAAAATAAATATACAAATGGAGCTGATCAAAGAGATTAGGAAAGTCGTTATCAAGGGCATCGATACAAACTTAACAGAAGAAGAGATCCACACTAACATAACGAAAGAAAACTCACAAACAAAGATAGAAAAAGTAGAAAGAATAAAAACCAAAGAGCAAAAGAATACGACAGTGGTAGTGCTAAGTATAAAGGGCACAGAAATACCCAAGCAGGTCAAACTCCACCAGAGAGCCAAAATGACAGAGATATTCATACCTAGCATTATACAATGCACAAACTGTCAAGGCTTTAGCCATACGCAACATGTGTGTAAGAGAGCGACAAGGTGTAGTTTCTGAGCGGGAGCACAAAAACATGTGGACTGTACATTTGCTAAGGAGGACAAAGATTATAAACGAGAAAACAAAAACAGAAAATGTGCAAACTGCCAGGGTAATCACAGTGCCAGGTATCAGGGGTGCCCAATCTACCAAGAGACAAAACACATATTAAAAGAATCACTAGGATCAAACAAACCATTCTGGCAAATCGAAGAAAGACAGAGAACAAACAACCATCACCAAAACTCCCAAGAAAGCATCATTAAGAAACAAATAAAACAAATAACCAGTGAAGTGAAAGACATAAAGGAAAAAATCCAGAAAGAAGATAAAATTAAAACACTCATAAACAGTAAAGAAGATGACAACACAGAAGAGAAAGAACAAAACCTCATCCAAACCAGACAGGTACTAGAAGAAATAAAAGCAGCACAACAGGCAATAGAGAGAGACCTCAAAAAAATAGCAGAGATAAAAGAAGCTAATGAAGAAATCCTTAAAAAAATAGAGATAGAAAGAGCTATTTTGACAGACGAAAAAAGACAAGAGAATAAAATGATAAAAAACCAGGACAACAAAGAAAATATGGAAGAAAAAATTAAGGAAACAGTGGAACTACTCCTACCCTACCTCGTAGAAAGAGTTCGGAGTAAAATGGTTACTTGGAATGAGGAGTTTGTGGAGAACATGAGAGATAGTGAGCAAAACCAACAAAAATAGATCCCATATCAAAGAACCTAATAAAAACAATAACATAACTAAGCTAACCATACTAAATGGGGACCAAAGACTCTAGAGCTATAAAAGTAGTTCAGTGGAACTGTAGGGGTGCCAGGAAGAACCTGATGTCTATTGTGGGGCAATATAAGGAATCAAAACCCATATTTGCAATACAAGAAACCCTCCTAAGCCCCTAATACAAACTGAACTATCAAGGATATATAACACTTAGAAATGATAGACCGGAGGGAAGAGGAGGGGGCGTGGCCTTTTTAATACATGAAGACTACAAAATATTAAATTGGGAACAATTCAACACAGAAAATATTGAAGGAATAAGTGTAACAGTAGACAGTGAGCCAGATAACTTAAAAATAATAAACATTTATAGCCCCAAGAGTAATATAAGGATAGGGACATTGCCACTATGAACACACAAATAGATCAAAGAACATTATTGGTAGGTGACTTTAATGCACACGATGAGGCATTGGGTAACAACAGTAATGATGCAGCAGGAAAAAAATTGTTGGACTACATTGAAAGTGCTGAGCTAATCATACTAAATGATGGCTCAGTGACAAGGGTTAACCCATGCAACAATGGAGGAGATACAGCAATAGACATAAGTATTATAACACCAAACCTAGCCTCTGCTAAATGGGAAGTACTGAATGACTCCAGCTCAGACCACTTACCCATAGAAATAAACCTAAACGACAAATATAGAACTAGTCCAAGAAGCTCCAAACCTACATTCAACCTCAAAAAAGCAAACTGGGAGTCCTTCCAATTGGAGCTAAGTAAACTAAGCATAGAACAAATTGAATCTAACAGTATAGATATATTTGCAGAAAAACTAACAAATGAGATTTTTAAAATAGCAATAAAATATATACCAAACAGGAATATGCCTGATCACTTAAAACCAACACAAAAAGGTAAAGATAGGAAAAGAAACAAAGATAAAAATCCAGTACCATGGTGGACAGACAGATGCTCAGAACAACTGAAATTGAGGGAGAGGGCCCTGATAAAGTATAGAAAAACCAAAACTGAAGAGAATTACACAAACTATAAAAAAAATAAGAAATGAAACAAATAAAATAATATTCAGAGCTAAAGAAAAGAGTTGGAGAACATTTTGTCAAACATTAAACCATAGGTCACAAGTAACTACAGTTTGGAGAAAACTAAAAGCAATTAAAGGAGGAAACAACAAGAAATTTAAAATCCCAACAATTAAAATACCAGAGAGAGCTGAAACAGATAGAGAAAAAGCCAACATACTAGCTAAATACTTCTATCAGGTTAGTTCAATAGACAGTCTAGATAAGGCAGAAATAAATAGGCGAAAAACACTGCTAGAAAAATTAAAAGAAGAAAATATGGACACCACACAGGATGCTAATTATTTAAATGCAGATATTACAGTAGATGAAATAGAAAGAGCTTTAGCAGGAAAAACCAATACCACCTCTGGGAAAGACATTCTGAGCTATGAAATCCTCAAAAAGGTACCAAATACAACTCTAAGGGTGATTGCATCCCTCTACAACAAAATCTGGCACACGGGAAAAATACCATGTTCATGGAAGACAGCAGTAGTCATCCCCATACTAAAGCCAGATAAGGAAACACATGATGTCATATCTGGGTAAAATTCTAGAAACAATAGTCAACAGCAGACTAAAATTTCATCTAGAAAAGCATAATTTGTACAGTCCAACCCAGGCAGGCTTTAAAAGCCAACATAGTACAATAGAGCAACTGTTGAGGCTGGAACATGATGTTAAAACAGGCTTCAAAAGGAATAAAAAGACAGTAGCAATATTCCTTGATGTAGCAAGAGCATATGATGAGTGTTGGAGGGAGGGTGCACTTTATAAGATCAGGAAATTAGGGATAGTAGGCAGAACTTACAATTATTTAGAAAACTTCCTGCAGGATAGATACTTCACGGTACAAATAAACAAATGATAGATCTGAGTTGTATGAACAACAGAATGGAATCCCACAGGGATCAGTAATATCACCATCTATTTTTACGATTATGGTCAATGACCTAGGCGACGAGTTTAAAGACTTAAAAAACAACCTATCTCAGTTTGCAGATGACGCTGCAATAGATAAAGTATCTGACTGGATGCACAACTGGGGTTTTAATCTAAACGTTAAAAAAAAACCATAGGAATGATCTTCAGTAGAGGGCGTGTAATTAAAAATAATATAATTGACATAAGCATTAACGAGCAAAAAGTATGCACAGCAAAATCAACTAGATTTCTTGGTATGGTGCTAGACCAGCAACTAAACTGGAACAAACACATAGACCTATTAGTGCAAAGCAGTAGGGGACTTATTAACATGCTAAGATATATGAAAGGAAGTGGTTGGGGAGCCTGCAATAAGACAATGCTAACCTTCTATAAATCATTTATTAGGGGCAAACTTGACTATGCCAGTGTTGTCTATGCATCAGCCGCTCCAAGCAATAAGAAAAAACTAGACACAGTCCAAAACCAGGCACTGTCAATAATAGCAGGTGCCTCAAAGGGAACATCAGCAGAGGCATTAGAAGTAGCGCTAGGCATTATACCCCTGGAGCTAAGGAGAACAGAGCTGAGATTCAGCTACTGGGCAAGAGTGGCAAAAGATCCAACTCACCCAGCACACAAAACCTTTGATAGGGGTAACCAGTACATAGGCCACATACCACTAAACCATAATAGATACCCGTTAGGGTGGAAAACAATGGTTGAAGTGGATCAACACCCACACCTATTTAATATGATAAACAGTAGTGCTCAGTATAAAGCAAAGATCCCACCATGGGAACTAAAAGTGCCAGAAACGGACTCCCACCTATCAAAGATCATAAGCAAATCTAACGACATAATCTCAGCAAAAAGTAAAGCACATGAGTACATAGAACGGTATATAAATAATAGCCTAACTATATATACAGATGGGTCAAAAGATAGCAATACCAAAATTAAAAATATATAAAAGATACAAAGTAACAGGTAATACATCCATCTTTACAGCAGAATTAGTGGCAATCCTAAAAGCTTTAGAAATAGCTGCAGAAAACCCACCAAATAAAGTAACCATTCTTACAGATTCCGTTTCATCAGTACTAGCTATCAGAAACAGAAATGAATGTAGCAGGCCAGATATTATAGAGGAAATACTACAGGTCAATACATATCTGCACACTATAGGATACAGTGTTACACTAACATGGATTCCATCACATGTAGGGATAGCAGGAAATGAGCTTGCAGACAAAGAAGTCAAAGGGTGAAGAACTAGCTATAACAAAATTGAAGTAGGATTAGGTAAGTTTGAAATTAAGAGCTTAATTGCCCAAGCAATAACTAAAGAGTGGATAACAGCATGGGACCAAAGTAAAAAAGCAAGACACTCATATAAAATCCTGAAAAAACCAAGCAAAAAATGTCAGATAAAAGATGAACTAAAAATACCAATTAATAAAAAATTGCTGAGGCTCAAGCTTGGAACTGGATATTTCATGATAGAGGAACCCACAATAAAACGACATTGAACTATAACTACAAAATTAAAAAATAAAAAAAAAACCCTACTAGAGATAATATAGTATAAGTTAAATACTAACAAAAGCATATTACAATAAATGAAACACGTCCTGATATAACCAACAACTCCATGTATATGGTAGACGGTTGAAAGGGGCGTGCTACTATGAAAAGTAGCAAACATCTATATTTAAAAAAAAAAAAAATTAAAAAAAAGTTTTTTTAACAATGCCGGCAGGTAAGGGCTAGTCCAAAATTGTCTACCTTTGAAATGCCGTCTTTTATTTCCTCCCATGTTCAACTAGATATCTACAAAAGCATCCCATAAGATGTACCGGTAGATCTGGATCTACCTTGTGCCGACCCATGATCTTAGGCACCATAACAAAGCAGTTGGACAAGAACATCGCGCTCTCGCCCATCTACAACAATTCAGGGTGAAGACGATTAAAGAAAAAACAGCGTACGAACGAACGAAAGAAACTTTATTTTCAAAGGGTAAAGAATTGGGCACGCAGGCCCGTCTAACACACACACACACACACACACACACACACACACACACACACACACACACACACACACACACACACACACACACACACACACACACACACACACACACACACACACACACACACACACACACACACACACACACACACACACACACACACACACACACACACACACACACACACACACACACACACACACACACACACACACACACACACACACACACACACACACACACACACACACACACACACACACACACACACACACACACACACACACACACACACACACACACACACACACACACACACACACACACACACACACACACACACACACACACACACACACACACACACACACACACACACACACACACACACACACACACACACACACACACACACTCTCTCTCTCTCTCTCTCTCTCTCTCTCTCTCAATCTCTATCTATCATGCATACTGTGTCCTTTCACTCCCACGTGCTACTTTAAGCACTAATTTAAAGGCATGCAACACTATAATGGTAATAAAACAGCATACATTTATAGTATCCAATCATAATCAAAGTCAAGTATGTTTTTTTTTTTAAAAAAGAAAGTAAAGTAATGGAAACAAAAACAAAAAAAACAAAAAACAAAAAACAGACAAATAAAATGGAAACTCTCCATTCAGTACATTTGACAACGACTTGGAACATAATCAGGTTTGGGTGGCATACAGTCAGAGCTCATGAAATATTTCAACAATCTGCTATTGAAGGAGTATAATTTTCAGTGCATGTAAAAGATTGTGCCAGAGCTGAGCAGCTTTATATCCCACAGCAGACACTGCCGTGGAGAATGAACTGTTAAAGCCTTCCCTATACTAGACCTAACTTTATGAAGAGAGACAGGGAGACCAAAAACAACCGAACGAACGAACTTGACATTAAAAGGTGTACGGGAATAAGAGATAGAATAGACGGATTTATAAAGGAAAGATTGATGGGGGGAAAAACAGGAGAAAGATACATAAGACCTCAACTATAAGCAAGCAGGCCAGAAACTATACTGTTCAAAAAAAGAAACGCATAGCTATCCGAGGGCGCGTTTTTATGAGTTTGTAAGTAAAATTTGGTGCTAGGGTATATAAAAACCAGCCTCAAATGTTCGGTACAGTGTCAAATGCACGTGTTGACCTGAATTGCGTTGTTTTTGTAATCGTTACAATGCAGTGGTCAATAGTGTTCATGACGCAATTTTTGACCACAGCTCATGTTGCGCGCACGTGAAAGCAACAAAATTTGGGGTGAACACTATTCACTGACTACGCAACTGAAACCCTATAAAAGGATAACGCTACACACAAAAAATTCAGTTCATTTTCAAGCAGACATTTATGGCATCTCTATCGATAAATTTAAGGAACATTGCTACTGGCCGACTGCATGCAGGCGAAAGTCAAAGTCAGGTTGCCAGGCATCTAAACGTGCATCAGAGTACCATCAGTCGACTTTGGCATCGGTTCCAAGCCACTGGCTCAGTTGAAGACCGGCATCGCAGTGGACGACCTAGAGTGACAACAGCAGCGGAGGATCGCTTTATTCGTCTTCGTCACCTCAGAGACAGGTTTACAACAGCTTCCTCAACTGCCCAGTCATTGCCTGCAGGACGACATGTGTCTGATCAAACTGTCCGGAATAGACTGCATGACGCTGGACTTTGGGCACAACGACCTCACCGAGGACCTGTCCTTACGCGCCACCATCGCCAAAATCGACTTCTTTGGGCCAACCAGCATCGTCCCTGGGCAGCTGACAATCAATGGAGATGTGTCTGGTTTAGTGACGAATCTTTCTTTTTGTTGCAGTGTCATGATAGACGGCGTAGGGTCTACCGTAGGCGAAATGAACGTTTTGCCCAAAATTGCGTTGATGAAGCTCCGCCGCACGGTGGTGGAGGTGCAATGGTGTGGGGAATGATCAGTTACAACGGAAGGAGTCAATTGGTGCACATTGAAGGAGGCTTGAATGCGCAACGATTCGTCAATGAAATTCTTTGATCCCATGTCCTTCCACTTTTGGCTGCCCAAAGGTCTGTGTTTCAACAGGACAACGCCAGATCCCATTGTGCACAGTTGACCACGCAATTCCTGACTGCCAACAACATTCTCACCCTTTCCTGGCCATCCCTGTCTCCAGACATGAGTCCGATTGAGCACCTGTGGGATGAGCTGCATAGACGTGTTTGTCGCCAAGACGTTGCTCCAGCCAATCTCCGTGATCTGTTCCAGGCACTCCAGGAAGAGTGGGCAGCCATCCCACAGGCCCACATCAGACGTCTGATCGCATCCATGCACAGGAGATGCCAGTCGCTGATCGATGCAAGAGGAGGCCACACACCATACTAACGGGAAAGCCCGTACGCCAAACAACTCTCGTGACCCAGATGCAAAACAACTGTCAATTGATTGGTTGAACCCTAAGGTATTCTGTGTGCAATTTGAACAATTAACTCATTAAATTAAAAAAGTTATTGAATGTCAAAATTATGGCTATGTGTGTGCCTTCAGTAGCTATGCGTTTCTTTTTTTGAACAGTATAATTTGATAAAAGCAGAAAACAACCAAGGGACGTAATAGTTTGGCTTAACAGGACCCTGAGCCAACCTTAAAAAAAAAAAAATGTTCAATTATTACCACCTACAGCTGCAAAAAAAAAATAATTCATTGTCAAATAATCTCTTCACTGCATTGGAATAACATACCAGATTGGCTGATAAGAAATGAAATGTTTTTTTTTTTTTTAAGTGTTATGGTACACGATGATAACGGGACTTTTTTTTTTCTCTTTTTTAAATGGCTGCACCGAAAGCTTCCAATAATGCAGAAACATTCTTGGTCAGAATGTAGAAAAGACAAATAGGAAAGTAAATAATTAAATTAGGGCGTTGTTCTTTAACGATTAGTCGGGGGGGGGGAGAGAAATTAATTGATCAAACACATTTTAATTGATTATTCCATTTGTAACAATGTTTATATCTTTTGCTTAAATGTGAGAGCATTTGCTATGTTAGAGGTTTGTGATATGGAATTAGGCAAGTAAAGTTAATAATAATTAACTGTTTAGTTGTAACTTTTCAGTATTTTGATTATATTTCTAGAACGATCGTGCCTTATAAAACGTAACATAAGTAAAGTCCTTAGTGGTTTAAAAAAAAAACCCGTTTTTATACAATTTATCAAATTGTTCACAATTCATCGATTAGTCTTCGATTAAAGAAATTCGATTAATCGATTAAAATTTTTTAGAATCAATCCCATCCCTAAAATAAATCATTAACCCCCTTTTATTTGTACTAGTTTTAGCATAAACGGGACAGAAGTAGATAACTAAGCCTCTGTCACGTGAAAGATAATTTATTTTACCATCTTGTCCATAATTTGATTACTCCTTTAAATGTTCTGTTTTCCGAGACATTTTGTATTTTCGTTTCTTTCATATTCTACCTACATTTTTTCACCTTCTCAACCCCACCCGAGGTTGTTTACGCTGGCCAGCTGCGGTCAGCTAACGCTAGACGTAATGTTATCTAAACGCACCTGTTCGACCAGAGAAACATTTCTCGGGTCCGCTTTAAGTGTTAGAACGAGCCTAAGACGGTTTCTGTGAAAGAAACGGTTCGTTAGCGGCGGGTACCCTCTGTGGTCCCAACAGGGGAATTTCTCTGGTCGCTTTAAACGTTTGATGACGAGCGGCTGGTACCCTTTGAGGCCTGGGTAACGAGTGTGATCTGTTTCAGGGGAAGATAACAATCGCGGTCAGTCTTTGGGTTTTCGCCCCTTAGACAAGATAGAGCATAATGTTATGCATTTCTCTACCTGGGGAACTTTCGCACGATTTCTTTTGTCTTACTCTAGATTACGTCTTTCGCCGAACTTCTGTAGAAATACGCACGCCAGGTGTCCGGGGGGAGCGTCCCTTGTGATCTATAAGAGTAGACTGGTTTTAATAGACAAAGACATTCGTAAATTGTCCTGGCCCGTAGATGACCATCATGAGATAAGGCAAACTTTAACACAGTACTAGAATGTGTTTGCCTATGTCCTAGTCATTTTTCGGGGTGAGTTGACATATCTTATAATATTAGATTCATGTTAGCTTTTATATATATCTGTTAGGGAAGTGAATTTATTTCTGAGGACTTCTCCTAGTAATTTAGTCAGTGATAAGGTAGCGCTGTCTACGGCCTATTAAGTGGTGCTTACACTGTTACGGTTTATCATGGGTTAAATGTTAAACTTACAATAACAGATATTAGGCGTAGAATCAGTCCACGAATGCTTACCATTAGGTTAAGAGTCAGCAAAATTAACTGTCATTTCTGTAAGATAATGTCAGGTGTGGATTGTTCACTTTAAAACTGAATAGTGAGATGCAGGTAATAACTCTGGATTATAGGAGATAGTCACTTATTCCTTTTGATAGATATTTCTAGTGGCAAGGGAGGACCATTTTATGCTTACTTGTGTGGCTAGGCACTAGTCTATAACTTTCACTGAAAGCAGTCACCAGGCATAGATATAATTATATCTTATGATTCAGCCACAACTGTATCATTATAGCAAGAACATTGCCTTGTCTATGTACTCATTGTGGAATGCTAATATATTTCCCCAAGGGGACATACGATTTATTTGTGTAATGTCAAATGCTGTAATCTGTTTATGTAAATTCATTTAATGTTGTAAGATGAATAAGCATATTCATTTAACTGTAACTACAGGTTAGGTTTCCTGTATGTTGAGATTGGGAGAAGAGGAGTAGATTTTTGATGTCAGAACATTTACTGATAGGTACCTGGGGGTGCAAAAGATATTAAGCCTATGCGGGCGCGTGCTGATAATTGATATTTTTAAGGAACAGGAGACATGGTTAAAGACAGCCCTAAACTATCATAGCAATAACTACAATAAATCTAATCCCATAGTGGAGCGAAACTTTCTGTATAAAGTTAGTGTGATTTTAACGTTGCTTGAAGTTAAAAGGTGTCTCTTTTGGGTCTCAGTTTCAGGGAGACCGACTCGCGAGAGCAGATTCCAGTCAGGCGAAGAACGAAATATTCTCTTCGATCTAGAGGGTTCTGAATACCGCTAGCGTAACAAATCGTCAACCCTGTTCCTGAATCAAAACCCCTTTTTGTCAACGCCAAGTTAAGCTCACGCAGTGCAATGGAGCCAACGCGAAATCTGGAATCGCCAAACGCAGTAGTAGTTCTCTACTCGCCTATTGGATTACCAGCCAGAGCATTGCGGCTTCCAGAATATCAAACCCGCTCAGCATGCCTATAGAAGAATTCCATATCACCCGACTTTTTTGTGCCTAAACGGGGCACTCAGCAAACCACAGCCAAACCAGTTTAAACAGGATTTACAGCCAAGCGGAGCCTTGCGCCGGATAAGCGCGCCTGGGTCTCTTTGTCCTCAAGTGACTTCTTCTGGTGTATTTCCTGGATACTTAAAACCTCGCACGTATGAGCAGCCATCTATGGACAGAGTTCCAGCCCCACTCACGCTATAAGGGGAGTCACCAACGTATAGCACCAACAAATAAAGTTTTGTAGGCTAGTCCCTCACGAAGGATCTACAAGTAATTCACTTCCTGGAGCTAGTACATTTGGTCCCAGAAAAGCGGACAGGCTGTCGCCCAGTTCAATCAGTTGGTCAGCAGGAGATAAACAGCGTCCCCCAGCCCAACTCGCGCCAGTAGGGGGGTCACCAACGATAGCGCCTATACAGTGATGTTATTCAGGTTAATTCCATCACCGATGGAGGATATATACGAAAACACCACTTACTGGAGTTACTTCAGCTGGTCCCCGAAAACCGAAGGACTGTCACTCGATTATTTATCTCTTTGTGTTCTACAGGTTTTATGAATGGTGATCTGTGTGTGTGTGGTTGTTGGTGTATATGATTATTGATGAATATTTGATTATTGATGTAATTTTATGTTGTTGTGATGATATGCATTATGTTCATGCTTTTCTTCTTTAATAAATTTTACACATTTATTAATGCGCTGTTCACGACCTTTCCATCCATATTTGTATTTTTAGCTCTTTACTATAATCTCTATGTATGATAAGAGAAAAGAGAGAGAGCAGGAGGTGCTTAGACAGACATAAGTGAGTTGAGGCTTGGAGAGAGAGAGATCATTTTGGTAAATCTTCTTCCAGGTTGTCTCAAGTCCATCTCCTATTTACACCTTTCTGTGTGTGTAATCTATAACTCTGTCAGTCCACTATCCCTTGTCGATTTCACTACTATTGTCCAACTCGACAAATACTCTACACTCTAACTCAACCACGACAAATGGGGTCTCGCCGCGGAATTTGAACTACATCTGCAGCAATCGCAACAGATGAGGTTGCAGTCTGGTAGGAATCTCTCACAAGATTCTATCTTGATTCTTAGAGTTTAGTGTTCGGCAGATTATAGGAATTTCTTTCCCCTAGACATTTCGAACTATTTCTTTTGGAGGAAGTCGGAACAGCGTTTTTTTCTCCACAGCAATCATAAATATTTAGTTACATTTATTTTTCATGCTACACATGAGACAGCTGGTAAAGGTTGATGGTATCACTGCTGAGTTTTTGGTTGACAAATCTGACGACTATTGTTGTAAAAGTCAGAAAATTTTTTTTTTAAGGGTTAATACTTTTTTCAGGAGTAGCTCTTTAATCCGAGATAAGAAGCTACAGATAGTCAGTTACTAGCTTGCATTTGTACCAAGGGAGGGTGTTCATTCGGACGATAGTAACCAATCCTCTCAATAGCTTAGTACTGACAGAACTGGGGTGAAGTGATAGTAAGTTTTACATCACTTACATTTTTTGGAGTTTTTTTGGGGGGTTTGCTTGTTGATCAGAGTAGCTACAAATTTTCTTGTTTTTTTAAAGTTCCCAGGCTAGCCTAGATTTTATTGATTATTAAGTTAATCAGCACCTAGTGGACTAGGTAACAAAGATCTCTAGGTTCTATTCTTCTATAGTGTTTGCTCACCCTGATATAATGGCCGATCTAGATAAAGTGCATAGGATTGCCCTCGAGGTAGCTAAGTACATGGAGTACAAGGATAGCGAAATCCAGCTCTTTCTAGAATTTGCAGTAAGCCTGCAGGATCAATACGAGGTAGACAATTGGTTTGACAGCCGTTTAATCTTAGCATGGTCCTGTAAACAAACTGGGGAGAGTGAAGCATTCACTCGACAGTATGTAGAAGAAGTGATAGAAGATGAGAAGCAAAGGGAAAAGCAAAGACAAGAACGGGACAAGCAATTGGAAATGGAGCAACAAGAACGGGACAAGCAATGGGAAATAGAGCGCCAAGAAAGGGACAGAGAAAGCCAAGAAAGGAGCAGGCTACACCAAATCAGAATGAATGAACTGGATAGCCAAATTCGGAGGATGGAAACAGATACTAAATGTAGTCACTCTAATTCCCCTCCTACTGTGCCCTTAACGGTCAACGCCCCTGCAAACCTTGCGCCCATGAAAGAAAACTTGCCTGCTAAAACCGAACCCCAACTCCAGAAAATTGACTTTCCTTTGGACTTGGATCCGAAGCCCAAACAAGGAAAGAATTTACGTCAGGTCAGCAGACCTAAAGCCACGGGAAAAATTACGCAACGTTCCCAGGCATGGAAACTGCACAAAGGTGAGACAGGTGCTAACAAGCATTGTAATACGGATTGTTCCCGTCTGGCAAGCGGCGAACCCCGAGCCTCTCACGCTCCAGACCGAGCAGCACCTAACCGACACGTGACGTCGAGAAAAGGGAGCCACACCCTATCACGTTATATTTCGCAAGATTCCCGGCCGGACAGCGAAAAACCATATGCAGAGGCGTATCCCTCCAACTCAACGATCGTAGAAAGGAGGCGCCGCTCCTCTTATCACCCTGAGCTTAAAAGGTGCAAGAATAAGTCGCCTGCTAAAAGGGTTAAACTTTCCAAACCGTTCCAAGGAACTTTGGAAAAACACACCGAGAGTTTTCTCTCGGGCACTTCGCGATCGAACGGGATCTCAAACCGTCCAGTCCTTTGCATGCAGTCTGCGGGGCCTGTCAACCAGGAAGTGGATCTCGCATTGCAGGACAAAGTTCAACTGACGCCAGTAACTTCCTCAGGGGAGGGCAAAGTTGACGTTTATGGTGGACACAGGGTTCCATGCGAAGGGATCCCTGGTATTCCATTTGAGTCTCTCACACTTCTCAGGGCAGAAGACAGTGAGAAAAGCTGCCTTACTACTGTACAAGGAGCCATTGTTGAGAGCCTTGGCTCACGTCATGCTAGTAATGGGAAAGCGACTCAACAAACTCTGCAACTCGCAGATATTACCTATCTGTCTTCACGGATAGAAGCTACGGAGATCTGTTATGATTTAGTAGAACCCCAGAATGCGATCGATTACTCTTTGCTTCAGGCAGCAGAGTTTTCTCATTCAAATCGCATTATTCCAGTGGTCTCAACCCCACTGATGGACAGCAAAGTAGTCGCCTCCGCCAGGCCATTACAGAACAACTTGATCATTTCCGTTGACCAAGCCAGAGTTGTGACTGGCAAGGCAAGGACAGCTCAAGACCCGCCTTTAGACGGCACAGGTCTGAAGATTGATCAATGCTCCCGCCGAAACAGCGGAGTAGGTGTGGAGAGGCAGAAGAAAAATGCTAGCATTTCTTCGGCCAACGAACGGCTTTATTTAACAACTAGGGTTACACGCGCGCGAAAAGTCCCTATAGACTGCTGCTATACAGGGTTATTCAAGTCCGCGACAGGTAAACCCATAACGGAAATTAAACAGCCCGAGTCCAGCAACGATTACACTGCACATAACAGGCGGATTACCTATGCAGTGGCCAGTGAGTTCAGGCGAGGCCGAAACTCACAACAGGTGCGGATAATTTTCCGGACCATGGACAGACAAAGCAACTTGGGGAAGGAAGGTCATGTTCACACGGAAACAGATTATGTCAGTGTTCAGTGGCCTCGCAAAATCCCATTCGCTGAACGTCTATTAGACAGAGGGAAGAAAAGAAATGAACTCGGAGCTAGTCATACAGACAGACAGAAATTGGAAACGTATTTGGTTTTATGAGTATAGGATGTTCCAATGACAGGTAACAAAAGACGATGGAAAAGATAAATTACTGTCATTTTTGTCCGTATTCCTCGAACTTTAAAAGGGGGGGCACTTGTCACGTGAAAGATAATTTATTTTACCATCTTGTCCATAATTTGATTACTCCTTTAAATGTTCTGTTTTCCGAGACATTTTGTATTTTCGTTTCTTTCATATTCTACCTACATTTTTTCACCTTCTCAACCCCACCCGAGGTTGTTTACGCTGGCCAGCTGCGGTCAGCTAACGCTAGATGTAATGTTATCTAAACGCACCTGTTCGACCAGAGAAACATTTCTCGGGTCCGCTTTAAGTGTTAGAACGAGCCTAAGACGGTTTCTGTGAAAGAAACGGTTCGTTAGCGGCGGGTACCCTCTGTGGTCCCAACAGGGGAATTTCTCTGGTCGCTTTAAACGTTTGATGACGAGCGGCTGGTACCCTTTGAGGCCTGGGTAACGAGTGTGATCTGTTTCAGGGGAAGATAACAATCGCGGTCAGTCTTTAGGTTTTCGCCCCTTAGACAAGATAGAGCATAATGTTATGCATTTCTCTACCTGGGGAACTTTCGCACGATTTCTTTTGTCTTACTCTAGATTACGTCTTTCGCCGAACTTCTGTAGAAATACGCACGCCAGGTGTCCGGGGGGAGCGTCCCTTGTGATCTATAAGAGTAGACTGGTTTTAATAGACAAAGACATTCGTAAATTTTCCTGACCCATAGATGACCATCATGAGATAAGGCAAACTTTAACACAGTACTAGAATGTGTTTGCCTATGTCCTAGTCATTTTTCGGGGTGAGTTGACATATCTTATAATTATAATATTAGATTCATGTTAGCTTTTATATATATCTGTTAGGGAAGTGAATTTATTTCTGAGGACTTCTCCTAGTAATTTAGTCAGTGATAAGGTAGCGCTGTCTACGGCCTATTAAGTGGTGCTTACACTGTTACGGTTTATCATGGGTTAAATGTTAAACTTACAATAACAGATATTAGGCGTAGAATCAGTCCACGAATGCTTACCATTGGGTTAAGAGTCAGCAAAATTAACTGTCATTTCTGTAAGATAATGTCAGGTGTGGATTGTTCACTTTAAAACTGAATAGTGAGATGCAGGTAATAACTCTGGATTATAGGAGATAGTCACTTATTCCTTCTGATAGATATTTCTAGTGGCAAGGGAGGACCATTTTATGCTTACTTGTGTGGCTAGGCACTAGTCTATAACTTTCACTGAAAGCAGTCACCAGGCATAGATATAATTATATCTTATGATTCAGCCACAACTGTATCATTATAGCAAGAACATTGCCTTGTCTATGTACTCATTGTGGAATGCTAATATATTTCCCCAAGGGGACATACGATTTATTTGTGTAATGTCAAATGCTGTAATCTGTTTATGTAAATTCATTTAATGTTGTAAAATGAATAAGCATATTCATTTAACTGTAACTACAGGTTAGGTTTCCTGTATGTTGAGATTGGGAGAAAAGGAGTAGATTTTTGATGTCAGAACATTTACTGATAGGTACCTGGGGGTGCAAAAGATATTAAGCCTATGCGGGCGCGTGCTGATAATTGATATTTTTAAGGAACAGGAGACATGGTTAAAGACAGCCCTAAACTATCATAGCAATAACTACAATAAATCTAATCCCATAGTGGAGCGAAACTTTCTGTATAAAGTTAGTGTGATTTTAACGTTGCTTGAAGTTAAAAGGTGTCTCTTTTGGGTCTCAGTTTCAGGGAGACCGACTCGCGAGAGCAGATTCCAGTCAGGCGAAGAACGAAATATTCTCTTCGATCTAGAGGGTTCTGAATACCGCTAGCGTAACGAATCGTCAACCCCGTTCCTGAATCAAAACCCCTTTTTGTCAACGCCAAGTTAAGCTCACGCAGTGCAACGGAGCCAACGCGAAATCTGGAATCGCCAAACGCAGTAGTAGTTCTCTACTCGCCTATTGGATTACCAGCCAGAGCATTGCGGCTTCCAGAATATCAAACCCGCTCAGCATGCCTATAGCAGAATTCCATATCACCCGCCTTTTTTGTGCCTAAACGGGGCACTCAGCAAACCACAGCCAAACCAGTTTAAACAGGATTTACAGCCAAGCGGAGCCTTGCGCCGGATAAGCGCGCCTGGGTCTCTTTGTCCTCAAGTGACTTCTTCTGGTGTATTTCCTGGATACTTAAAACCTCGCACGTATGAGCAGCCATCTATGGACAGAGTTCCAGCCCCACTCACGCTATAAGGGGAGTCACCAACGTATAGCACCAACAAAGAAAGTTTTGTAGGCTAGTCCCTCACGAAGGATCTACAAGTAATTCACTTCCTGGAGCTAGTACATTTGGTCCCAGAAAAGCGGACAGGCTGTCGCCCAGTTCAATCAGTTGGTCAGCAGGAGATAAACAGCGTCCCCCAGCCCAACTCGCGCCAGTAGGGGGGGGGTCACCAACGATAGCGCCTATACAGTGATGTTATTCAGGTTAATTCCATCACCGATGGAGGATATATACGAAAACACCACTTACTGGAGTTACTTCAGCTGGTCCCCGAAAACCGAAGGACTGTCACTCGATTATTTATCTCTTTGTGTTCTACAGGTTTTATGAATGGTGATCTGTGTGTGTGGTTGTTGGTGTATATGATTATTGATGAATATTTGATTATTGATGTAATTTTATGTTGTTGTGATGATATGCATTATTTTCATGCTTTTCTTTTTTAATAAATTTTACACATTTATTAATGCGCTGTTCACGACCTTTCCATCCATATTTGTATTTTTAGCTCTTTACTATAATCTCTATGTATGATAAGAGAAAAGAGAGAGAGCAGGAGGTGCTTAGACAGACATAAGTGAGTTGAGGCTTGGAGAGAGAGATCATTTTGGTAAATCTTCTTCCAGGTTGTCTCAAGTCCATCTCCTATTTACACCTTTCTGTGTGTGTAATCTATAACTCTGTCAGTCCACTATCCCTTGTCGATTTCACTACTATTGTCCAACTCGACAAATACTCTACACTCTAACTCAACCACGACAGCCTCGTATATTAGTCTGAGGACAAATAATCAGAAATTACTGACCTCACGACATGACCTTCTGAACAAAGACGGTGGGCACAAGAAAATAAAGCCTCTTCAGGCTAACCTAAGAACCATAAGAGAACTTTATTTCACAGACAAAAAGGTAACTAAAGAATTAAAATTCACAAATCTATGGCTAAGGCATCGAACAAATTGGTATATAAAGATGGCAGTCTTTTTCAGGCTATCCGCAGGACAGTCAAGAGGGGCGGTGGACGGCGAACTAACTTGTGGTTAGCCTTCAGGGCAGGTATAACCTGACATTTCAAGCACCTGTCACTAAAATACAAAGAACCTAAATGAAGCGGACGTAAACACGTTTATCGATGAAAAACTCTTGTTTGAAAGAGATGAATCTGAATCAACAATAAATCTACCCCTGGACGGCCTTTGTCGTGTTCCCGCCACAGCAAGGCATCAGGGTCTGAACAACAGAGCAACAAGGCGAGACGAATCTAAAACGCATGTTCGGCCTGGATTAATCGTCAGCGACAGCCAGGCCAGATCGATTGGGGTGGTGGGGTGGGGAGGGGTGTTAGAAGATAGATTAGTAGGATGAAGGCTTGGATAAGATGATTAATTACTCTGTTACGGACGGATGTTAACCTGAGGCTAAAGACGACAGTTAAGGCACCAGGAAATACGATTCTTGTCAGTTATAAAGTGTAAACAGTATAACCTGTCACCCAAAACGCATGGGGATAAGAAAGGTTCAAAACTACAGAATATTATACGGCTGTAAAGTGTTTTAACAGTTTTTATTGGGAGCCGCGCTGGTGTAATGGTTACCACATTGCGCTGGGTGATCAGGTGTTCAAGGTTCAAGCCCGGGCGTGAACATTTGAAGAGTGTCATCGGCCGGGATTTTGACTGAATAACCTGAATGGCTCCTGAGATAAACCCTGTGTGGATGGGAAGGAGCGACGCTCCTGACCGGGTTGGAAGGAAAGTGCACAGGTTCTCCAGCCTCGCAATGACATGTCATTGGGCCGAAGAGCTGAAAGCCCAAGTGCCGCTGGTTAAGGGAAAAAAAAAAAGTTTTTATTCAAGTTCTCATGCGGTTTATATATTTGTCGTGTTTCAAATCTTTGGCGCTCAAGATCTATATGTTCCACTCATCGCAGAGAGCTGAATCTCTACTACCGTCGAACGTTTACCCTGACGAAGACTCCGTGGTCGTAGCGTTTGCCATTTCTTTGTCCTTTATCTCTATAAGCGTAACGTTTGCCATTTCTTTGTCCTTTATCTCTATAAGCGTAACGTTTGCCATTTCTTTGTCCTTTATAGAAATAAGACTCTTGCTATCTGCTTTCGTTCTCCTTACCGTTTTCTGATTAATAAATGGTTTCCATCTTAATTTTAATGCATGGTCATTTCCTAATTAAACTACCGCCTGCGTTCTTTTGAGTGACTCAATACCTTGCTTAATAACTCCGGAGCAAGTAAGAATAATGTATGACTGAAGATAACAGATGCCCAATGGGCTGATCACCCGTTGGCTTGTCACACCGATTACGGAAACAACGGCAGATGGATCTATTTGTTGTTGCCCTAAAGACGCCGCTAGGCGTGATGGGAAACTACAACAGAGAAAATCAATCTGCTGTTGCCCTTAAGACGCCACAAGGCGTGATGGCCTCTGACTGCTTGGTCGGTCTTTGGCTAAGGACAGAAGAAGAAGAAGATAACAGAGGTGTCTGTGGTCACTGAAAGTCAAACTGGTTTCCTTGTAGACTGTGTAGCGAATGGAGTCACAAGTTCTAATCCTTGCACTTTTACAACTGTTCATCCTCTACTGCTGTCTAAGAACGCGCACTTGTGCTGGGGTATGCACTGAAGAACCTTTATCCTCCATCTTCTCTATCAGCTATCGTCTCTGTCATCATCACTTTTGTCTGTGCACAAAACGCAGTTGCCTTAGATTTTTCATTAAGTGAAAAAAAATTTTTTTTAAACAGCTGAGAAACTTGTCGAGAAATGATTAACAATTTGGAAACCGGAATCGACTCACGAAAAGATAAAAACAATAATTAAACGTTCGTTTAAATAAAGGTAGCCATGAGAATGCCCAACTCAGATAAAACATGAAGTATACCTCAGCATGTGAATTAGAATAAAGTGTGGTAATTTTAGATGTGAAAACGGACTAGTGTTGGCTAAAACGTGCTAGTTCAAAACAGTCGGACAAATAGATGGGTCATGTGGAGCTAACACAATTGGTAGGTCACAGCACCAAGACATGCCATAATCACAAGACAAGCAACGAGGCAGACAGCAGCCCATACATCCAATAAAAGAAACCAAAACAGGGATGAGAGAAGCCTGAGACAAACCACAGAATTTCTGACCGTGATAAATGTGGATATCTAACTATGAATGACACACTGAAAAAGAAGAAAAAACATCTTCTCTATCTTTAATACTCAATCATTTTCCATGTACCCTGTTTGTTCAATGTATTTATAAGTTTATGTACATGATATTAGGAGTTTCTGTAAACCACAAACCGAAGATTCTACAAAGTTTTTAAAGAGCTGTGTGTAAAGTTACAAATGTGAATAGAAGAAATAACGAAACAAGGGTAAAAATCGATGCTAAGAATGAAAAGAAATGGAGGAAAGCCAACGAAAAAATTTATTATTCGGGGAAGATGACCTTGATTGTGAGGTGAGTCTGTGAAAGTAAAGGATAGCGGCGCTCACATCCGCTCAATGATTACAGAGTCATCTGATCAGATTGTAGCGGGGTCAAATTCAATTATAGCATCTGCACACACAGGCAGCGGTAACCCAATCAAATGGATTAATGGTGGGGTGTAAGGAGCATCATACAACGCCAGTATGACAGACATTTGTCTGTCGCCCCAAGATAAATGCAAATGATATGGAGACGGGTTTTTTTTTTTTTTTTTCAAAAGAAATACATGCGATATATTGTCTTGATATATTATTTGCATCCAAAAACCATTGAGTGAATGTTCAAATATAACGAGTTCATCATCATCACAATCATTATCACAATCATCATCACAATCGTTATCCTTTTCTCTCCCTATGAAGTATGGAACCACCACCGCAGTTGTCCCCCTTGCAGGAAGCTTGCACAAAGCAGTCACATGATCTTGTAGCAGCAGTTTCTATGGCAATTTGTTTTGATATGAAGTGATTGCCAGGCCCAAGCACAACCTCATGTTAGTTGCCTTGTACGACATGCCTAAGGCAACAGTCGTCATATTCTTTCTTTGTCTCATCAAAGGTCACCGAGGACTACACAGAACAACATATAATGGGTTACTACATTAAAACGTTTTTTAGGATAACTTTATCAACATTACCTTCGTATTTATTATCATTATCTTCATTACCACCTTCATCACCCCCAGTGAGCTCAAATAACGTATAGGAAATCGTTCTGTCCTGTACCATCAACTCAATGTCATCCTTATCCCTTTCATGCATGTATCCAGTTCTCTTCGACACGTGTTCTTAAGTTGATTTCTTTGTTGTTTGCCCCAGTAACACAAGGGTGTTGCGGTAACTTGCCTATCTGATAACGATATAAAGAGTCTGGGTATAATATTAATGGACACTGACAACGGCATCAGCAGTAAGTTCGACCAGAAGAAGTCTTCGGTAACAAAAGCTGCCGAGACACTGCGAACAAAGCAAAAAATGGAAGGATGGAACATGCACCTGAAAAGAAATGGTGAAATGCTGCGGAGATATGCGATGAAAGGAAGCATGCGATCACTGATTAATCTCTATATTCGTGAGAACTAAGAGAATAACTGACTGAATTACGTTCAACGTGTATCCTATTTACAAGTGGAACAACAGATGAGAAGACGCTGGAGATGGGTGGGGTGCACACTGGGGAAACGTGATGATAGCATAACCAGACAGTCCTTGTTCTGAAATCCCCAGGGTAAAAGAGACCAAGAAACATTTGAAGACGAGAACTGGTGACAGATATGAAGAAGATGAAGGAAACATGGAAATACTCTGAGATGACAGCAAGGGACACACGAAGATTTGGCATACGTTTGTTGAAGGCCCATGTTCCTTGAGGAGACAAGAGGTAATAAATGTACGAATGTATCTTATTTGACATAGAAAAGGTTTGAACTGCAGACTTTATTCATTAATCTAATTTGTATTCGGTGCCCTAGTTTCTTTCTCAACCCTTATTTCCCTGTTTATCTCTATTATTAGTACTGTGCCGGCATAATCATAGTCTTCAGCCAAACCAACAAACGGCCAAGTTTAATGTCGAGGAATGTTCATTACACCTAACTAAATGATGCCAGGAAGGACCACACACGACTAAGTCAAAGAACGCAGCTCCCAAAACGAGCACTTGATAGATGAAGACACAACGGCCCGTCTGAAGTGGTTATACTACAAGTAGATCAACGCAAGGAAATCGCGTAATTACATTTCGCGTGAACACGCAAAGCAACAAAGGATGTTTGGAGTCGTTGCTTCTGTCCGTGGCATCAGTCAGCGCACGTATTATTATTCTATGTGGTGTGAGAGTCGCAACCGCAGCACACGACTGCCCAAGACAAAATCAATTATTGACCAACTGGCACAACTTTACCGCATTCAATCCATCTTCTGCTACATTTTGGCCTTCCAGATATATTTGCTCTTATAAGTAAGACAACGACCAGTGACAGGGGTATGATTAGGTTAGTACTGGATCTCTCCTTTCGGGTCTGGCTGAAGAAGTTAAAAATGTGTCTCAAGACAAGGACGCACAATGAGAAAAACAATAGGCTGTTGTGGGTATTCAAAAGGGACATTCCATAAAATGTAGGAAGAGTTCAAACGTGGTTGGCAAGAATTATTCCATGCCATTTGTCAAAGTTTGTGAACATAAATGCGTTTAAAACCGGCTCATCTAGCAAATCTTACAGTTGTGTGTTAAGAACATTGCAGTTTAGTCATGACAATATCCTTCTTTAGCCCGCAGGTGGGCTTGAACATCAACCTAAAGAAGACATAGGTCATGACGCTCAATGTAAGCAACCCTGAGCCCATATCAGTAAGGAATCAGCAACTGGAACAGACAGATGCCTTCACATACCTAGGATGCATAGTAACACCAGACGGCGGAGCAAGCAAAGACATCAACAACAGAATGAACAAAGCAAGAACAGCCTTTTTTAGTCAAAACAACATCTGGAAGTCCTCTCAGTACAGCACAAAATTAGGATTATATCAGAGCTGTGTGCTTTCTGTGCTTCTCTATGGTGCGGAGAGCTGGAGAGTTACAGAGAAGGAAATGTCGAAATTGTCCTCTTTTCACACAACATGCCTAAGAAAGATTCTCCGAATCTTTTGGCCGAATACCATCACCAACAAAGATCTGCTTACTCGGAGCAAGCAAGAGGACATGCACACCATCATAGCTGGCAGACGTTGGAGCTGGGTTGGCCATGTCCTCAGAAGATACCCCGATGCCATCACAAGAACAGCTATGCTTTGGACCCCTGAAGGAAAACGAAAGAGAGGCCGACCAAAAACAACTTGGCGGAGAACTGTGGAGGCTGAGATGCAAAGAATGAACCAGAGTTGGGGCACTGTACGAAGGATGGCCGCCGACCGATCAAAGTGGAATCAATTTGTTGTTGCCCTACAAGACGCCACCAGGCGTAATGGCCACTGACTGCTTTGACGGTCGGCGGCTAAGGATCAAAGAAAAGAAGAATATCCTTCTTTAGCAGTACCAATTTTTGATGTAAACACAACACAATTTTTAGTCTTCTCAAGCTTTGATGGTTAATATCCAGTTTACAACTCCCAGCCTTTTAAGGTGAATCTTTCTGCTGTTCACACAGCCTCTTACTGGACTTTTCTTAGTCTAATACCATCACTTTGTTCTGTAAGCTTCCATCCGCTCGATGATCTCGGACCATTTCAATCTTACTAAAAAGTTAGTTGCTTATCCTTTACAGGACGTGGCAATCAACCCCAGCTTTTATTGGCTGTTTGTGATTTTTCTAGGCAATTTTTTCATTCAGTAGTTTGCCATTGCTTTCTGAACGGTACGGCGCTTATACCATTGTTAAAAATCCACACAAAGCGATCTGCTACCAAACCGCCTGCAGCAGGTTTCGAACCTGGTATATCTGGATTATGAAACTGCGTTAATCTTACTAGATGCAGACAATTGGTCGGAATTTACATTGTACGAGTATTCTCGTGATCACGTTTACTACGCCAAAGTAGATCAAAACTCTTATACATGTTGTGTACAAGTTAAAATACACGTTCAAATAATTTTGTTTGTTAAGATACACAATAATTTTAATAAATAGGTGTTTCCATGGAACAGGACTGAAATGGTACAAGGTCATCAAAGTGGGATGGTGATGAGTGTCGTAGATTTCCGATAGGAGAATTAAGACTAGGTTTGGTCCCTTCTGAATAGGTTTGAATAGGTGATAGACTCAGTGAGAGTTAGTGAAAGGTAATAGAATTTCCATACACGTGAGATGATAGATGTTGATATAGTGGCTGTCTCTGAAAGCGAAAAGAATTCTTCTCTCTCTCACCTATCTTCTACAACAGTTGTTACAGCGTCAGACAGACTACACCAATATACATATTACGTATATTTCTATCACTCACAGGCACGCACATACACGTGACGACAGGTAAACACACAGACGTGGGAAAACTATAACAATGATATATATATTATCTAGAACGAGCTGACCCAACACGACTATTAAGTTCAAGAGCGATTTTATTATCAGGAAAAATCGGCTCACAACATCAAAGAAAGTACATCAAGGAAAATACATATACACATAGTCATAAAAAATCAAGGAAATGTTGCAAGGATGATAGCCCCGTTATAGTGTTAACTCTAGGTTTAGCCCGGCCCCGTTAAGAGAACAGATGATGGCGCCCGAGTCACAGATACATAGAGTTTGAGTCTAAGAGTTGTCTTTGTTTTATCTCGTAATTATATGCACAGAGTTTGAAAAAAATCTGATTTAACCTAAGACAAAACACAAGAACTCTAGCCTTAGCAACAAATTATGCAGATTGAAAAAAAATTAGGACAGCAACAGGGTGTCAAAGATAAAATAGTGAAAAATATCACTCAAACCAGCGTACACTCATTCATTCCGCCATGGCTTCTCATACTTGTACTCACGACTTTGCTTGCTGCCTCTTGGAACACATTGATTTTAGATTTTCACACAGACTCAAAAAATGCAGTCTTCTGCCAAGAAGTCCCCAGTTCCAAAAGACGTATTTAACTTGGAGTCTCCGGGAACGACTACTTGGGTATGCAAATTTGTTCAAATGTCTGATTAAGTCACCTAACAATTATTCCAGACGCGGGAGTTAGCAGAGCACAGTGTCAATAGCGTAGGTTTCTAAAAAATGATGAATGTCAGGTCGGTGCCTTCCCTCAGTATAGGATTCACTTTAGTCACACCACAGATTTGTCCACAAGATATAATCTAGTCGGGAAATGATTGTTAATATTCACGCCACCAGGCAGCAAATTATATAGAGTTTCTAGAAGAAATTAAGTGCTGGCTCCAAGGTCCAGTATTTATCATTACAGTCTTTGAAAACCCGTTATAGGGATATTAGTATTTCTGTCTAACTTGCACCGTCAGATCAGTGTTACTTGAGAAAACCCACGTGGTTCAAAATAAGGACTGTCTATTTCTTCACAAGTATGGAAACTACTACTAGGTGCTGGTAAAGTTAGGGTCACCCCAAAACTTTCACTGTGTGGAGGAAAAATAACACATATAATATAATAAACAGAATCTGTACTGGTTAAAACTTACATTTAAACTTGCAAGCAGAGAGCTTTGCTTATCATTTAAACTTCCCGTGACGTAAGTTATATTTAAAAATCAGCAATCCTCATAAATTAAGAACACGTGCGTATTCCGTCACCATTCATGAGGCTGGATTCTAGAGTTTATACGTTAGTTTAGAAAAATACACTCGACTGAGTATTAGCAGTTAAATTAAATTTATAAATAGCTACAATTGCCGTTATAAGCTAGAAATTTTAATTTTATTCTGCTTTCCACTGAATGCTTCCCTAGAAAATATAATAGCCTACCACTTTATTTCTCTTCTGCGCTAAAGAAATAGATTAAAATGAATTAAGCGATTTAACACTTTAACACTCACAAAATCTATATATCTATCATATTAATTACCTCAACCACAGAATTACAGGTAGTCGCACAACTTAAGAATAAAAATGCTGAAAATATTTCTGGAAGTCTAGAAGTTCGACAAATTGCCGAAACAAACTGAGATCTTCGCTAACAGCTATTCTGTTTTCGAGCGACCTATCTACTGTGGAGTCTATGAGCGAGAATGAAATTAAAGTTTCAAACTTGGCCAATATCTTAAAATCAGACAAAGGGCCCAAACTTACTTCGCCAAGCGAAATTATCTCCCCTACTCCCAACATTTACGTCCGCTTAACGCGTGTCGTAACTGTCACCTACTGACCACGATGTACGCGTGTCAGTTTCAAATCCCAGACAGCCTGACTCCATTTCAGGGCAGTTTTCACACTACAGCTGACCATGGCCCAAGTGAGCGCCGTGTCAGTTTGGGATTTTCCAGACAAATGTCTGGATACTGACCGGTGCAGATGTAAAGTATCACACCTCACCGGGACTAATGCCGAGAAGAAGCTCGCGCGCTCGGTGAGAATGTAGACGATTTGCTACGTCCTATGTTCAGCGAACCGACTTATCACGCCTTCTGACGCCCTGCAGCCCTGACATCTACGTAATATCGTCCTAGCGCGATTCTCAGTTTAAGAGAAAGGAAAACAGGTAAAGTTTGCGAATTATATGAAAATAATATTCGCAAAACGAATGGATGAAAAATATACAGGAAAAAATGAAATACAGAGATAATAAAAGAGAGAATTTGGGTGAACGAATAGGAAGAAGATGTAGGAAATTAAATGAATATAAACCCTACGTGACAGAGCCTCCCCCCTTTAAGATATGGAAGCACTCCATGTCTACGTTATGGAGTTTAATTTCCTATAACCGTAGCTTCGGGGTGTCTGTCCTCTTCCCTCTCATCTTCCCCCTCCATCTCTGTCCAATTCCTACTCAAGTCCACTCCTCAAAGTTTCCTTCCCCCGGAATGTCTCCCATGCGCGCTTGAAAGAGCGTCGCCGCTTCTGACATTTTTGAAAGATTTCCTGTGATAGCGGTGGAATATCCCTGCCACTATCATCATCTTCGTCAGTTTTGGCGATCGTCAGGAGATGGTCGGAGGTTGGCACTGGTTTTTCCAAGTATCTCTTTAAGAGATTTAAATGGAAAACCTTCTCCTTTCCTTCAATAGAGATCTGGTAGTTAGCCTTAGAAATCTTTTTCAGGACGGTAAACGGCCCTTGCCATCCGATCTTCAGTTGGTTGTTCTCAGTAGGGAGTAACACCAAAACTTTCTCTCCTGCTTCCAGTTCTCTCTCTTCCGCGACTTTCCTGTATCGGTTAGCGTGCTTGGTGCGTGCTCGCTTAAAGTTAGTCGTTGCTAGGTCCCATCCTAGTTTCAACCGTTCCTTTAAAACCGACACATATTTACTGGCTGAGACAACTGTCTCATCAGCCTTCTCGTCTGTCAGAGACTGAAGTAAGGCTTCAAGCGGGCCCTTAATGGGTCTGCCGAATAAGAGTGTAGCTGGCGGGAATCCTGTGGAAGTATGAGGAGATTCTCTGTAGCCAAATAATGCTGCAGGAATACAGAGATCCCAATCTTCAGGTTTCACTTGTGCCAGCTTACTTAGCATCATGGTGAGGTTTCCATTAGCACGTTCCACGAGCCCATTTCCGGCCGGAGTATATGGCTTAGTGTGGATGTGCTGGGTCCTCAAGATCTTAACGATCTCATCCATCAACAGGTTTCGGTATGGAGATCCATTATCCGTCAACACTTGCTGCGGGAATCCCAACCGAGTGAAAATCTGCACGAGGGCTTCTGCGACATGCTTGGCATCTGCGCATGTTAGCGGGATAGCTTCTGCCCATAAAGTGCATGTATCGACTAAGGTCAGGATAAACCTGTTCCTTCTTTTAGTCCTTTCGAAAGGCCCTAAAATGTCGATCACAACCCGTTCGAATGGTGTTCCCATTATTGGCATTTCACCCATGTGGACTGGGGGGGTCCGTTGCTTGGGTGGTACCCGTTGGCACTGGGCACAGGATTTGACGTACCTGATAATATCAGTGTTTACTCCTGGCCACCAATAATGAGTGGTTATACGTTGGTTTGTGGCATTCTGTCCCATGTGTCCGCTGAAGGGAAGAGAGTGCCCCATTTCTAGGATTTGGCTTCTGTACTGTTTCGGTACTAGGAGCTGGTTGTAACCTTGGTCAGGCTTGCCCGTTCTCCGATAAAGTACGCCATCCTCAGAAAAAATGTCCCCGTGCTGTTTGGGTTCCTTCGCCATGGGCAGTTTTCTAAAGCAGGGTGCCAAGGTAGGGTCCTTGTATTGCGCTTCTTTAAGTTCCATAGGTAACAAATTTGGCGCAGGCTCCCATTCCTTCTTGGTTTGCCCTCTTGTAGTTACTGCTGCCACAATCGGCTCTTCCGGTTTCCCAATACACACGTATCTACCGCCAAGTATGACTGGGTAGATGGGATCATCCATAACAGCTGCTTTGATCATGCCTCTGACAAAATCAGAGTGTATCTCCACCAATGCAATGGGAAGCGCTGTAGGTGCATCACTCTTACGAACTCCACAAAGTTGGACGGTCTCTGCTGTCTCTTGACCGGGTTTGACCAGGTTTCTGGCAACAATGCAGTCGTAAGAAAGCCCCGTGTCAAATAAGCAAGAAGTTTGAGAACCGTTCAAAGTAACAGTACCTCGCGTTGAGGGTCTATCCCCAACAGGTTGGGAATCACTGTCAATAATTCCGCCTTGCGAGACTGTCAATAAGCATCCGATGCGTTTTGGCTCGGTGTGCTCGGTCTGATCATATGTCCCGTGCTCAGGGGTTCTCCCTTTGCCACCTTGTCCTTTCTGGCTGCGCTGCCATGTAGGGCGGTCGGGTTGATCAGACTGTTTGGGGTGGTTGGGGTACTTGTTCTTGTAGAACTTGGATTTTTCAGGAGGGGGGTTTTGAGGTCCAGTTTCTCTGTGGTTATTTTGGTTAGAAGCCTGAGAAGATTGCTCTAGGTTATGTTTTCGAAAATGCTCCTCTGTCGGTTTCCGCTTTGTGGCCGGTAGTTCAGCCACCGCATTGTGATAACGCTCAGACTTTTCCAAAATGTCTTCAAGTTTTTCTGCCCCCTGCTCAGCGAGAAATCTCCGGGTATCAGCAGACAAAGTGTTCTTTATTTGTTCAGTTAGAACAAGTTCCTCAAGACCTTCATAGGTAGAGGGGAGCTGCGAAAGCTCAAGGCACTTTGTTAGATATCCCTTAAGACGAGATGAGAACTGGTGAAAAGTTTCAGAATTCTCTTTCCGGCTGTTGCGAAACAGTTGCAAAAACTTGCGAGCGTTCATTTCAAAGCGCTCCAGTAACGCTTTCTTCAACACATCGTAGTCGTCTTGTTGGCTACTTTCCAGCTTAGAATAAACATCATAAGCAGAACCTTTTAGGGCCTGGGAAAGTTTCATATTCCAACGCGACCTCTCTAACCCGTACAGAGTTGCAATTTTCTCAAATTTTTCTAACCATGTGTCAATCTTCTCATTTGGACAAGGAAAAGATTCAAGAGTGAAAGACATAGCATTTAGTTGAAGAGATTGAGTGTTAGCAGGGTCAGTTAAGGAAGAATGAGGAGAAGACTCTCCATTGCTGGAGGTAGAGGCAGCACCACGACTTTGAAGTTCTAGAGCTTTAAGAGCCAACTCATGTTGTCTCTCCTTCTCTTTCTCCTCACGCTGTCTTTCCTTCTCTCTTTCCTCATGCTGTCTCTCCTTCTCTCGTTCGTTCGCCCTGCGAATTTCCATTTCCTCGTCCATCTTCTTCTGCTGCAAAGCTTCGGCTGCTTCTTCTTTCCTCCTTAGTTCTTCTTTTTCCTCTTTAGCTTCAGCTGCTTTTCTCTCCGCGTCATATCTCTCAAGTTCGTCCCTGACAAAAGCTTTCGCTTCCTCTCCTTCCAGTCCCTCCTCTCTCGCTTCGTCCCTGAGGAGTTGTCTAAGCTTTGCCCTCTCGGCCATATTATGTCAGTGACTGAGACACGTGGAGATAGAAAATAGGAAAAAGAATAACCTGGTTCCTACCACTTACGAGAAAAAAAAACCAAAAATTCAAAAGATGATATCCTTAACCCTGGGATACCTCCTCCGAAATAAAATCTAACTATCGCTGCTATTATCGGCAATAAAGCACTCAATGCAAAACACGACTACGCCAAATAAATGGTAGTTAAGATTACAACTGAAAAATAAGTTGCTACAGTGGAAAAGCAAAAGAATATTGCAAAAATTAAAGAGAAAAATAATCCCTTAATTTTTAAAAATCCACTATAAGTTCGCCCCTGAAGTCAGATCGGGTAAGGGAGGGAATTAATCTGGACAAAAAGTCCGAAACACACTCCTTAACTTAGTTCAAACGCCGTTCTGCCTCAGTACCCAGTGAATGTTATACACTCACCACTTTACCAGCATTTAGTATTACAATCAGCAGTTAACATATATCCCGACAAAATCAACCTGTAACCAAAATGTATATTATTCAAAGATGCTGTGGAAAAAAAAACTTATTAGTTTGTGTGGTCAGCACGCCCGTAAACAGATCGCTAGTCTAGGGGGTAATTATTTTTAAAAGATACACAGTCACAAGACATCACACTCTTACTCTATATCAGAATACAGAATCTTAAGTACAAAATCCAGATAGACGAGTCCACGTTTGTCGTACTCGTCTTCCTATTCTAAGTTCAAAGACCGGAAACGAGCCCTCATTTGTCGTTAGATTTCCGATAGGAGAATTAAGACTAGGTTTGGTCCCTTCTGAATAGGTTTGAATAGGTGATAGACTCAGTGAGAGTTAGTGAAAGGTAATAGAATTTCCATACACGTGAGATGATAGATGTTGATATAGTGGCTGTCTCTGAAAGCTAAAAGAATTCTTCTCTCTCTCACCTATCTTCTACAACAGTTGTTACAGCGTCAGACAGACTACACCAATATACATATTACGTATATTTCTATCACTCACAGGCACGCATATACACGTGACGACAGGTAAACACACAGATGTGGGAAAACTATAACAATGATATATATATTATCTAGAACGAGCTGACCCAACACGACTATTAAGTTCAAGAGCGATTTTATTATCAGGAAAAATCGGCTCACAACATCAAAGAAAGTACATCAAGGAAAATACATATACACATAGTCATAAAAAATCAAGGAAATGTTGCAAGGATGATAGCCCCGTTATAGTGTTAACTCTAGGTTTAGCCCGGCCCCGTTAAGAGAACAGATGATGGCGCCCGAGTCACAGATACATAGAGTTTGAGTCTAAGAGTTGTCTTTGTTTTATCTCGTAATTATATGCACAGAGTTTGAAAAAAATCTGATTTAACCTAAGACAAAACACAAGAACTCTAGCCTTAGCAACAAATTATGCAGATTGAAAAAAAATTTAGGACAGCAACAGGGTGTCAAAGATAAAATAGTGAAAAATATCACTCAAACCAGCGTACACTCATTCATTCCGCCATGGCTTCTCATACTTGTACTCACGACTTTGCTTGCTGCCTCTCGGAACACATTGATTTTAGATTTTCACACAGACTCAAAAAATGCAGTCTTCTGCCAAGAAGTCCCCAGTTCCAAAAGACGTATTTAACTTGGAGTCTCCGGGAACGACTACTTGGGTATGCAAATTTGTTCAAATGTCTGATTAAGTCACCTAACAATTATTCCAGGCGCGGGAGTTAGCAGAGCACAGTGTCAATAGCGTAGGTTTCTAAAAAAATGATGAATGTCAGGTCGGTGCCTTCCCTCAGTATAGGATTCACTTTAGTCACACCACAGATTTGTCCACAAGATATAATCTAGTCGGGAAATGATTGTTAATATTCACGCCACCAGGCAGCAAATTATATAGAGTTTCTAGAAGAAATTAAGTGCTGGCTCCAAGGTCCAGTATTTATCATTACAGTCTTTGAAAACCCGTTATAGGGATATTAGTATTTCTGTCTAACTTGCACCGTCAGATCAGTGTTACTTGAGAAAACCCACGTGGTTCAAAATAAGGACTGTCTATTTCTTCACAAGTATGGAAACTACTACTAGGTGCTGGTAAAGTTAGGGTCACCCCAAAACTTTCACTGTGTGGAGGAAAAATAACACATATAATATAATAAACAGAATCTGTACTGGTTAAAACTTACATTTAAACTTGCAAGCAGAGAGCTTTGCTTATCATTTAACCTTCCCGTGACGTAAGTTATATTTAAAAATCAGCAATCCTCATAAATTAAGAACACGTGCGTATTCCGTCACCATTCATGAGGCTGGATTCTAGAGTTTATACGTTAGTTTAGAAAAATACACTCGACTGAGTATTAGCAGTTAAATTAAATTTATAAATAGCTACAATTGCCGTTATAAGCTAGAAATTTTAATTTTATTCTGCTTTCCACTGAATGCTTCCCTAGAAAATATAATAGCCTACCACTTTATTTCTCTTCTGCGCTAAAGAAATAGATTAAAATGAATTAAGCGATTTAACACTTTAACACTCACAAAATCTATATATCTATCATATTAATTACCTCAACCACAGAATTACAGGTAGTCGCACAACTTAAGAATAAAAATGCTGAAAATATTTCTGGAAGTCTAGAAGTTCGACAAATTGCCGAAACAAACTGAGATCTTCGCTAACAGCTATTCTGTTTTCGAGCGACCTATCTACTGTGGAGTCTATGAGCGAGAATGAAATTAAAGTTTCAAACTTGGCCAATATCTTAAAATCAGACAAAGGGCCCAAACTTACTTCGCCAAGCGAAATTATCTCCCCTACTCCCAACATTTACGTCCGCTTAACGCGTGTCGTAACTGTCACCTACTGACCACGATGTACGCGTGTCAGTTTCAAATCCCAGACAGCCTGACTCCATTTCAGGGCAGTTTTCACACTACAGCTGACCATGGCCCAAGTGAGCGCCGTGTCAGTTTGGGATTTTCCAGACAAATGTCTGGATACTGACCGGTGCAGATGTAAAGTATCACACCTCACCGGGACTAATGCCGAGAAGAAGCTCGCGCGCTCGGTGAGAATGTAGACGATTTGCTACGTCCTATGTTCAGCGAACCGACTTATCACGCCTTCTGACGCCCTGCAGCCCTGACATCTACGTAATATCGTCCTAGCGCGATTCTCAGTTTAAGAGAAAGGAAAACAGGTAAAGTTTGCGAATTATATGAAAATAATATTCGCAAAACGAATGGATGAAAAATATACAGGAAAAAAATGAAATACAGAGATAATAAAAGAGAGAATTTGGGTGAACGAATAGGAAGAAGATGTAGGAAATTAAATGAATATAAACCCTACGTGACAATGAGAAACGGGCAAGTACCAGAGTAACAAGAAATGGGGCGAAGACGCTGGCGATGGATTGGACACCACCGAGGAAGCCTACTGATAGCAGGCAGTCTTTGTTCTGGAATCCCCAAGGTAGGAGAAGAAGAGGCAGACATAATAACACACGGAGAAGAGAACTAGATACATAGATGAAAATGATGAGGAAAACACAGACAGATCATGAGTGACAGGAGGACTCGGCATGTGTTTGTTGAAGGACTATGCTCCTTGGGGAGCTAAAGGATATTGGCTGACTGATTGATACATCAAAAGATATCCGCTCAATGCATGCTAACTGTGAATTAATCTAGATTGATACATCAAAAGATATCCGCTCAATGCATGCTAACTGTGAATTAATCTAACATATGTATCAGTAGTGTCTAAACAGAAAGGGACTCATCAGAACAAACTAAACTAGTGGTCACCAAACAACAACTTCCTTCACTCAAATGTTGTGCGTGAATATAATTCTAGACATGAAATCGCCGCCACACAAAGAAAAAATAAGAGTTTCCTCCAAGACTGTACAGTAATTATGTTCATTGTGATAAAGTTCCCTGTCCACTGAGACGTGCAATCAGCATGTATTAAAGCAGACAGGGTATATCATTTGCATACTTGCCTGCCTCATCATACCGAATTAAGAGATTGTGTAAGACCCGTACACACAGATGGGTTACAAAGCTCACAAAATCAGGGCTGGGATATATCTTAACGCACGCCCGTTGCATTCATAAAGGAGGTTTCAGCTCAAAGTTTTACTTCTGACTAGTATGTCACGTGCCATCTTATTTTACTTACATTACAAACCTGAGAGTAAACTAAAGTCAACGTGTCTACATTTCTTCCCGTGTATGTATATTCCTAAATGTACCTACTAATTTCATGGTTTTCTTCGCAAGTGACTTTTCCCAAAGGTGGATTAATTTATAGAAGAGGAAGTAATTTATTAAGAATCGACCTGGTGCCCCATCAGTTTGTTAGGATTGTCATAAAAGTCGTACGCACACGCGCGCGCGCGCATACTTACGCATGCACACACACACTGCTCTTTCACAAACGCATGCACGCTTATCCATGGCTTTCATAACAGCTGGTACACATTTCTATAGCTGTGATAAAAGCTGGTACACATTTCCACGGCTATCATAAAAGCTAGTACTCATTTCCATGTCTGTCATAACAGCTGGTACACATTTCCATGGCTGTCATAACAGCTGGTACACATTTCCATGGCTGTCATAACAGCTGGTACACATTTCCATGGCTGTCATAAAAGCTGGTACACATTTCCATGGCTATCATAAAAGCTGGAACACATTTCCATGGCTGTCATAAAAGCTGGTACACATTTTCATGGCTGTCATAAAAGCTGGTACACATTTCCATGGCTGTCATAAAAGCTGGTACAGATATCCATGGCTGTCATAAAAGCTGGTGCACATTTCCATGGCTGTCATAAAATCTGGTATACATTTCCATGGCTGTCATAAAATATGGTACCCATTTCCATGTCTGTCATAAAAGCTGGTACACATTTCCATGGCTGTCATAAAACCTGGTACACATTTCTATGACTGTCATAAAATGTGGTACCCATTTCCATGGCTGTCATAAAAGCTGGTACACATTTCTATGGCTGTCATAAAAGCTGATACAGAATTCCATAACTCTAGCGCAGGAGCTCATACACATTCACAGCTCTGTCACAGATGCTTCTACACACGACCACAGCTCTGTCATAGACGCCCGTAATACGTGCATACTGCTAACATACACGCTCGTTCTCAGTTCTTACAAAGATGCTTGCACACTTGCCCTAGCCGCTTGCACACGTCCAAAGTCTTTTATGGACGCTTATAGACAAGTCTAGTTATGTTTCCTGTGTCCAAGCACAAATAAGACTGACAGTAGTCAGACAGAAAGACAACTGTCAACTACAAACAGAAAAGCTTCTTAAAAAAACAAACCCAGCAGCCTTCTGTGGAATTGCCGTGAAGACTCTCAGCTCCACGAGGGGAATGAGTAACTACTCTATAATGAAACTTACTCAGAGCAATAAAGAAGATATGCACACCATCACAGCGGGTAGACGCTGGAATTGTCTTGGTTACGTCCTTAGAAGAGACCCCGATACCATCATCAGAACTGCTACGCTATGGGCCCCAAAAGGGAGGCTCAATAGAGGCCGACAAAAAAACAACTTGGCGGATAACTGTGGATGAAAACGTTATGAAAAGCTTGAACCAAAGCTGGTGTATCGCACCAAGGATAGCCACCGACCAAGCGAAGTGGTGGAGGGAGATGCCACTATGTGTGAGTCACTGACTGCTTTGTCAGTCAGCAGCTAAGGATTCAAACAAGAAGACTACAATGAGAAATTGTACACATTAATATTTAAAAAAAAACATTTTAAAAACTGCAGCACTGCCATGAAGGTCCTCAACTCCTGTGGAAGCCAAAAGGATTACAGAAGTATAAAACAATGATGGCAGAAAAGAAAAAAACGGAACTCAGGATGGAAGGTATCGGAGAATTACAGTGAAGGCGTTTAGCTCTATTGCGTGTGAAGAGAATTTAACATTAAGTTCAATACAATGTGTGTCACCGGAGCCCGCGAAATGGGAGCAAACAACAATAACTATGTAACCTACCATCCATGCCATAAAAAGCGTCTAAGGTAGGGTGGGCATGGGACTGGCTAACCCATCCTGTAGAAACATTAAGCCACAAAAACTTCAACAAACAAAGTGGACATTTCAAGTAAGGATAGGAGGATTTGGCATGCGTCTATTGAAGGCCTATACTCTTGGGGGAGCTGAAGAGTTAATGATTGATTAATTGATTGCCTGACTGATTAATTGATGGATTGATTGACAATGTAATAAAAGTTGGTAAATACTACAACTAAACTACTAGAGTAGCACAGTGACGCCCTTTAGCCTCCATTATGAATGAAGAGGATTAAGTAAAAGATTGATTGTCAGATTAAGTACACAAACAAAAAACAACAATAATAAAACCGGGTAATATTTGTTATATACATTTGCGATAACGGACATTAACTTCAAATTGCCAAGTTATTTAGATCAGATTTTCTTCCAAATGTGGCATCTCCTTTGTAGTGAAATTGACAGAGATACAACGGTAAAATATCTCCAAAGATAACATTTAAGGATAAAAACATAATGCGTAGGCTGCGAATAGTACATGATCGCCTAGACCGCGGGTCATCATCCTCCATAATAATTGACTTGCTAAACAGGAGGGGAACGGCGGATCAAAAAGGAAAAAAATATGACTGGAGGGATTGCGTGGGGCTAGAGAGGCTAGGGAGACGCAATTGGGGGGGGGGGAACGGAGAAAAGTCACGTTTCCCAAGTTGACATAAAAAGTAAGCAACTCGACAGAAGGGACCTTAGATATAATACGCCACAGTCATTTATTGGACGCTTTTGCAATACCAAGCCCTTGATTTGAATTCAGCGGCTAAAACGCAGATGTTTGGAATATTACAAAATTTAAAAAGTACTTTTTTCTTAATATTAATGTTAGGAATATAAAAATTAGCTGGCCGGATGGCCTATTATGAGCAGTGAACTAATATGGTCTTAATTTTACAGACGGATAGATAATATTGAAGATAATGACAAAAGACAGTGTTGTTCACATCATAGACAGACTGTATTGAATCTAAAAGTGTCGCTAATTGCACACAAAAACACGACCTCGAAACGCAGGTGTTCAAATTTACTTAGTATGGAGGAGAGGGTTTTTGGGTGGTAGCTGTGTCTAAATATAACTTTTAACGACAAAATTTTGGAGGGGAGAGAAAGGTTGGTTCAAAAATCTAGTACATTTTGTAGAAACACAAGTAGAGACGGACAGACTAACAGATAACCATCCATACTTGACTGAAGCATGACTGAAATGACTTTATGGTAGGAAATTTGAAATTAAAATAAACCTAGGCAGTGATTGGCCACAGACAATCATATCATTAGCGCTCAGACGCGAAAGTGGGGCCATTCTTCAATAGTTGTTCAGTGATAGACACAGATTTTAAAGTGTGGTGATTTCCATATGAAAGAAAGTGTAATAAATTTAGGGACGCCATACTATAGCCAGCAGCTCAGCTGAGTTTTGCTAGCAATTCTGTGTTATTTATTCATAATCTGGTAAGATTGAAATTATTTCTTTGTATATTTTGAATATTGTTTCATGTTCGAGTGATTTGATACTGCCATATCAAAATCTAGCCTTACAAACAAGTAGGGATTTGCTCTAGACCCCCCGCCCTAGTCAGGGTCTAGGGACCAACAATGTACATAAACTCCAGCAAGGATTATGCAAGACAGATCAAGTGTTGAGAATAATGAAACATATTACCTATCCTCTTTTAGGGCAGACAACTAATAAATATTTTTCAGAATCTATAGTCTGGGAGGATCTATCTGATGTAAAACCACCATGGTAAATGTGCTGTTTGGTCAGAGAGATCTGACCTGTCTGTATGATGTGGTTGTTGTGTCAGTGTTGTGTCCAGACGTGGGTAGAGAATAGATTTTGACACATGGCCCATACTTTGATTGCAGAGCTGCGAGTTTCTGTTGTCAACCAAGCAGTGACTATTCAGTTGGTGACTTTACTCGAGTGTATCTGTGCAGTACTTGTGACAGAGACCACCATTATTGCCCGCCAGCACGGAGAGGTGGGACCCCCAGATTTCAGCACCAGAGCTACAATTAAAAGATGAGTGAGCCTCTGGTCTGCTGGACATTCACCAACCCCGTTTAGTTACTAATACCCTCATAAAAATTCCCACCATTTTCTGGACACTGTGTAGTCAATATAGACAGGTGTGATGAGGCCACCCCAACAGCACAAACAGTAACTATCCTCCCAAGTAGATGACTACTAGAACATTTTAATAAAACTACTAGTATAGTACATATATATGTACACTATTGCATTTATGATATAATATTCCATGCATTTCTTTCATAATCTCTAAATCCTTTTAAGTTCTGGTCAACCTAAAAAATTGATCCGGAACAAAATAAATGTAATATAATTTTATCAAAAATTTTACACACGTGAGTTAGTTCAGTGTATTTTAACATTTATTAATATTATTAGTCTTGTTAAATATCTGTGGGTATATCTATAACCTATTACACCACACTACATCATTACCCTAGACACTTTACGTAGCCACATTCATTAAAAAAAATTAAGTGTGAGGTCGTAGTGGTAGCAAGAAAGGCCTTCTGACAATTCACAACTACATTTTATCTCAGGAGCCTTCACAGCTGGCCTCATACAATTACATTTAGTAATATCACCATCATACAATACCATCAAACACCACTACATCCTTCTTCTAACCAAATGCTCACCAGTGAATGTCATCACATAAGACCATGTCATGTATTTCAGATTTCTTAAATTCCACCCTAGTAGTTAACTTCTGACGGTCTGCTTTATGGTTCCTCATACAGCCAGGGGAAGGGAGATTCTGGAGGGACCTTAATTGAGAACTACACTGAAGTATAATTCTATGACAGTTAAAAACTGGCAAAGATAAGACCCCCATAGTAGACACTAGTGTTAGATACCTCATTACACTGAGTCTAGCTTTATCAGTTGTGGTGACTAATTCCCTCCCTCGCTGCCTTCGTTGTCCCTAACCCACAAGGAGTCATGTACCCATTTATAGGTTGGCAGACTGGTGGAACGTGACGATACCAGGTTTCGATCTCCTCTCCCCCGTAAGTTTGCCGCGACAGGCAAGGACTCTAACCGCTTATAACAACGGTATAAATCTGCTTGTGACACGCATACATTTTCGACCTCCTACGTTTGACGGAGGTGGGATTTTTTTTAGGCCGCAAACGGCTCCTGGGTCGACCCAGCCCCAACTGGGTACCAGAGCAACTTCTGGGAAGGTTAAAGCGGCCGGCGTGATGCTGACCACATCACCCCTAGTGTGCCGATGGTCAAGAAAATATGGGCCTAACACCATATTCCCAATATGGGCGTGTAACGGGATCCTTACGTGTGACGGTCACCTCAAACTTTCAAGTTATTATATTTGATTTTCTTCCAAATGAGACCTGTTCTTCTCCTACTCAAAAGCTCTAGAGTTGACATGTCTTCCATCTAGATGATGTTATGCGCTTTACATTTCCTCAACCTAGTCCTCGGATGGTTTGTTTAATCCTTTGTATGCCGGCTACTGCATAAATGTGAGATTTATTAACAAACGTACCGGCATTACGTGCCGTCGAAGCTGGAATTACAGGACACGGCAGCAGGAGGAACACTGGAAAATGGATCAATGGAGTGCCTCAGCAATTATAAAAAGCTGCTAGAAAAAAGCCAGGAGCGTGACTGAATCTTTCCCACAACATCCGCCGGCAAGATCAAGATGGAGGAGAGACATGATGAAATGTCTAAAAATATTTGGCACCGGTGACGTTGAGACCGGTTTCCAAAGTGCGGAACTGCAAACACGTTCTTCGCTTCTTTAGAAATACAGTATTTAGGCTGGCATTTAATTGTGCCACTATATGGTCACCACCAAAACGGAATTTAGGGTACGCCTATGAACTTATTGTATTATTATAATTTTTTTTTTTTTTTTAGTTTTGCTTTTCGCTTTTCTTTTAAATGGAATAATGTAAGATTAATAATAATTACAATGATAATATTAGTAAATTACGCGCTTGAGCAAGATATGATAAGGTCAAACGTGAAGAAACACCACGAGATGTAGAATCTTACACATATCTTGGCAGCAATATAGAGAAAGTTGGAGGGATAGACAATGATATCAAAATACGAAAACAAAAAAACAAGAGGAGCTTTCTTTGCATTGGGAAACATGGAGATCCAGAGAAACCAAGTCCAATGCGAAGATAAGAATCATCAACTCAAATGTCAAGTCAGTCCTACTGTATGGCTCTGAGACATGGAGGATAAGAATCATCAACTCAAATGTCAAGTCAGTCCTATTGTATGGCTCTGAGACATGGAGAACAACAAAAGAGTTACAGACTTTCAAAAATGGGTGTCTGCGTAGAATAGTAGGGTTAAAATGGTATGACAAGGTCACCAATGTGGAACTGGTGACAAAAACCAGACAAGGTGACAGTGGAACAAGAGATGAGAAGAAGACGCTGGGGGTGGATAGGACACACATTGAGGAAACCTGTTGATAGCATTACAAGGCAGTCCTTGTTCTGGAATCTCCACGAAAAGAGAGGCAGAGATCGATTAAAAAAAAACACATGGTGACAGAAGTGAAAAATGAGGAAAACTTGGAGCTGATGGCACGTGACAGAAGGACTTGGAATGTGTTTGTTGAAGTCCTATGCTCCTTGGGGAGCTGAAATATGATTTTTTTAAATGCAATAACTTAAAGTTCTTAGTTACAAACTTACAATTTATGGGGAGAGAGAGAGAGAGAGAGAGAGAGAGAGAGAGAGAGAGAGAGAGAGAGAGAGAGAGAGAGAGAGAGAGAGAGAGAGAGAGAGAGAGAGAGAGAGAGCTCTGAAGAACACATAGAGAGAGAGAGCTCTGAAGAACACATACTTCACATTTAACAGACATTCGGCTTGCCATACTGATCCTCAAACAAGTCAACTTCATAAATATCTCCGCCAGAAAAAAACCGACATTACGATGTTCGTAGTCTGCCTTCGACCGGTAGTAAAGCTATCGTTTAGCAACTCTAAAGATTGATCGAATGAAGACTTTCAAAGCGTTATCTTTTCCTGTCTCGCGCAGAGGAAGCACCGAAAGGGCAAACCCAACGATTTCCCTCACACTGTAAAAGACAGTTGTGGACCGGTCAGTCTACCGTACGTGACACTGCAACCTGACACTGATGGAAAAGGTGGTTTACATCTATACAAGCAATCCTCCCATTGCGGAACCAGCACTCTGTTACTCTTTCTGCGTTAACAATTCATTCTGTTACTCAGTCCGAGTTAACAATTCGTTCTACTAACCACATACTGTAATTTGATACACAGAGCAGTAGTGTTTAAAAAAAAAAGCAAACAATGTGTCACACCACAAAAGCTATAAATACCGAGCACTAGTTCCTAGCAAAAACCTCTTTGAGTATTTTACAAATAGTGAACAGGAAGTAAAATGCACTGAAATGAAGCATGCACATTTAAAGCGGATAGAAAACTGTTAGTGATAGTGGAAACTTATCTTTCCATTCACTTAGAACCTCCAATAGTACTCGGTATAAATGGTCAAAAGAAAACACGTTCGTTTACTATAACAATATTTCATTCATTCTCGCCTCATTCTCACTTGCAGAAGAGAAACGACCTCTCTATTCACATACTTCACGAATGATGTTTGCCATAACTACTCGCTCCTCCCGCATCCACAACAAAAAATTTTTCGAACACATTCTTCATTTTAAAAATTTTTTAAAAATTCATTCTTTCTCACCTTCATCCTTCACACATTTAAGTCATTATGGCGGGGTGATATATATATATATATAACGAACAAGCGAGGTATTCCCTCCCTTATAGCAATAAATGCTGTAGGACTACTTTTACCGCTAAGTAATTATTAAAGAATATGAAAAGGCTGCATCAGTGTCACAGGTGGAAATAGTGCAGCAGTGATCATCCACTTTTGCCCCTCCCCATCTAGTTTATTTTTTGGTGCTACATGAACGAAGGATTCACTAGTGCAGTTAACACGTGAGCCATTTGGCAATTAAGCACGGTGGAACAGAGAGAGCGCGGAGCATGGCGTAATAGATTCTTTGATCAGGGGCGATGTTAAGTCTGAGACGGACCTTGGATTGTAAAACTTTCAGGGGAATTAATTGCGTAGCTGATATTCGGCAAGGCGGAGATGATGAAAGTCAAGCCAGAGAGGTTGTCGGCGGCAGAGGTGGTAAAATTACCGTTGATTCAAGAATCGAACGGCAAATGGGCTCGGGTCTGGCAGTAGGTGTGACTTTCGCATTAAAGAGCGATAGAACGGAATTTACGGATATATACCATGTCTCTCCGATAGCCATGATCAGTTGTTCAGAAATCTATCTTAAATTCACTAGCTCGATATCTTAGATTTCTCGTACAGAGTTAAAATTATTAGATTTTCGTGGAGTGTTTCATTTTTCTGATTGCAAGCCTTTAAGTGATTTAGTGTGTTTAAAGTTTTCATTATATTACACTGAGATTTTCTGTGCTAATTAAATAACTTATAGCTAAATCCTTTTCAGCAGTAAAGTAAATTTAATTACTCGCTATTTCCCAGTAAGAGATGTTTTAAATTGACTAGTACATATGTAGTGGTTTTGATGGTATTGTATGATGGTGATATTACTAAATGTAATGTATGAGGTCAGCTGTGAAGGCTCCTGAGATCAAATGTAGTTGTGAATTTTCAGAAGGCCTTTCTTGCTACCACTACGACCTCACACCTATCTTTTTTCCTAATGAATGTGGCTACGTTATAATCTAGGGTACTGAATGTAATGTGTTGTATTGACATATACAAACACACACACACAGATATTAAATAATCATCATCTCATCTCAGCCCGTAACCCGTCATGGGTCGTAGGGGTGCCATGGTGGAAGCATCAGCAGACAGGGTCCTCCACTGCTCTCTATCCTCAGCAATGCGTACAAGTGTGGAAAAACCGTGTCCTGCCCATTCTTTGATGTTATCAGCCCAGGATTTTCTTTGCCTTCCTCTTCTCCGTTTACCTTCGACTGTCCCCTGAAGGATCGTTTTCGAAAGGGAGTCATGACGAGTTACATGCCCAAACCAGGCAAGCTTTCGATGTTTCACTATTGACAAAAGTGGTTCTTGGTGGCCTGCATAGGTGTTTATCTTCTCTCTAACATAGACATTTGTTTTGTGCTCTTTATAGCAGATGCGCAAAATTCTTCTATAACATTTATGCTCGAAAGCCTGAATCCTTCGCTCCGTATCAATGTATTAAATAATATATTATCAATAAAATTTAGAACACAATGAACTAAATCCAGCTGGTGAAATTTTAGAAAGTAAATCTTTTTTTTAAATTTATTTGTTCTGAACCAAGGTTTTATTTGGCCAGAACATATGAAAAGATTTTGGAATTTATGAGTGAATGGCATGAATAAATGACATGATAAATAAAATGTGTGTACGTATACAAATTTTAAGATTAGTTAGTATTTCTACAGTTTATAATTTTATTTTCCCTGGGAGAACGATGAATAGATGGGCTGTTGGGGTGGCTTCATCCCTCCCTGTCTAAGTTTACCAAACATTGTCCATTAATGATGGAAGTAAATGGGATGTTTTAGTAGTAATTCACTTTGGGTGTTATGTCTATGAAGTTGGTGTAAATCCAGCAGACCAGCCTGCTTACGTAACTTTGAAGGTGTAGCGCTGGTGCTGGAATCTGGTGGCCCCACCTCTCCGTGCTTGGGGGCAATATATCGGGTGGCCCCACCTCTCCGTGCTTGGGGGCAATACAAGGCTGTTCTGCCGAGATGCGACCCTGCACGGGTCCTCACTGTCAATTATGTACCCAGCATTTGACACCATCTTTTGGTGTCAACATAAAAACTCACAGCTCTGAAATAAAGTATTGGTTTAGGTTCAGAACCTTACCTAAGGAGCCACTTCTACACGTAACAATTTACAATAACACCATTTAGACAGGGTCAGATCTCTCTGACCATACAACACACCTTACCAAGTTGGTTTCCCATAGGATAAGTTCTCCCAGACTACATATTCAGAAATATGTTTATTAGCTTCTTGCCCTAGGATAGGATAGGTGATATGTTCCACTGATCTCAACACCTGATCTGTCCTTCCTAATCTTTGCTGGAGTATATATATTGTTTGTCCCTAGACCCTGAACTAGGGCGGGGGGTCTAGAGCAAATCCTTACTTGTTTGTAAGGCTAGATTTCGATATGGCAGTATCAAATCACTCGAACATTAAACAATATTCAAAATATGCAAAGAAATAATTTCAATCTTACCAGATTATGAATAAAGAACACAGAAATGCTAGCAAAACTCAGCTGAGCTGCTGGCTATAGTATGGCGTCCCTGAACTTATTTCAATTTATTTCATTTGGAAATCACCACACTTGAAATTTACTGTGTCTATCACTGGACAACTATTGAGGAATGGCAAAAAAGCTCGTCTGAGCGCGGATAATATGATTGTCTGTGGCCAATCAATGCCTAGGTTTTTTTAAATTCAAATTTCCTACACTAAAGTCATTTCAGTCATGCTTCAGTCAAGTATGGATTTTTATCTGTTAGTCCGTCCGTCTCTACTTGCGTTTTCACAAAAACGTACTTGTTTTTTGAACCAACCTATCCTTCCCCTCTACAAATTTGCCTGAAAAGTTATTTTTAGCCACAGCTCCCACCAATGTCCCTTCTCTTTCATTCTAACTAGATTTGAACACTTGCGTCTCAAGGTCGCGATTTTTGTGCAAATAGTGACATGTTAGATTCAATGCAGTCTTTCGCTGATGTGAACAACACTGTCTTTTGTCATTATCTTCATTATTAGCTATCCGTCTGTATAAATAAAAGCATATTATTTCACTGCTCAGAATGGGCCATCCGGCCAGCTAATTTTTATATTCCTAACATTAATATTAAGAAAAAGTTACTTTTTAAATTTTGTAATATTTCAAGCATCTGCGTTTGCCGCTGAATTCAAATAAAAGGCTTGGTATCGCAAAAGCGTCCAATAAATGACTGTGGCGTATCATATCCAAGGTCCCTTCTGTCGAGTTCCTTACTTTATGTCAACTTGGGAAACGTGACTTTTTCTCCGTTTCTCCCCCCCAATTGCGTCTCCTTAGCCTTGCTAGTCTCACGCAATTTTTTCAGTCATTTTTTTTTTTTTGATCCGCCGTTCTCATCCCGTTCAAATGGTAACCGTTTTGATTTCCCGTCTAGCAAGTCAATTTTTATGGAGGGTGATGACCCGCGGTCAGGGCGATCATGTACTATCAGCAGCTTACGCATTATGTTTTTATCCTTACATTTTATCCTTTGGAGATATTTTTACGTTGTATCACTTGTTAATTTTATGACAACATACATTAAATAACTGTCTACTGACGGTATATATTATTTACTTCTATCCATTTTATGTAATTTTTTTTTTATATGACTAGTGTTCATATCACGCGTTAAAAACGATAGGATAAGCTAGACACGTGTGTTTTAAATCTAATTTATAACGGAGTGGTGAAGAGGTCCTATTTTAACACGTGTTAGATATGATATTGATAATTTGGTTTAATGTTTATATTTTCTTTCCTAAAATCTAGGCTGATCTAAACCTGAGTACTAGCGGTTTTTTAATGGCCATATGAACTTATGACCATACGAACTTATAATATTATAAGCATCCAGGGATATTTAATATTGATGAGCTTCTTGCTGTGACCTGTGTGGTCAAATTTTCCTCATTTTCATGAGAGAAACCAGAATAGAACCATTAAATTATAATATTAATTGGACCAGAACTATTACCAGATTTACTTATATCAATCTCATCAGCCAGCTGTGGCGAAATATATTGTCAGCAACATTTGTGTAACTTAACCTAGCGTCTCAGCCACCTGAGGCTAAACAACATAGGAACTATATATATATGTTCTATTCATCCTACGTCGGCGACAAATAGGTTTCCAATTAAAGGTCCATAGTAGCTTTTTAAGAAACGTGGACTGATGAAAAGGCAGAGGAAAACATTACATCTTCATACCAATATGTGAATGAGCTGACCACTCGGTTAAAAACTGGCTGGAAACTTGCCAATGAAAATTTGAAACATCCAGGAAGAAACATGCTGCCTATTATAACAGGAAGGCGAAGGACAGAAATTTGGCTGTGGGAAACTTTTTTGACCTGGAGAGACGAATAAGTACAAATTGATCAGGGTTTAACTTCTAGGTTAGTCTAGAACCTCATGTAGATGGGGGATCGTCTTTTCTTTTCCTTTACCAAATGGGAAGAACCTATTTGATTAATTTCTTCTTTTGCAATTTTGTCTGTAAACCATGATCTAGTGATGTATATGCTTATTGTTGTGATCTTCTATTGATAATAAACTTTATTAAACCTTTAGTTATCGTGTCGGTCAACCCCTATCCATTATATGTTATTCATAGTTTGTTTTCACGTTCGTGCGTATTTGTCACAGAATTGTGTGCATGTGAGTGCAGTGTAACTTGTATTTTCGTACAAGGAGAGAAAGTGCGTCTGATTTAAATTTAGTCGTCCAGATAGGCTGGATTAGATAAATTATTCTATCCAGAGACTGTCCTTTCTCTTACACGATCACCTCGTGATAAAACTATTTCTTACCCCTTACTTTCACATTGTCATCACTATCACCTCTGCTCAGACAGGACTATAAACATCTATTACCTATCTGATAAAATCTACGACAATCAGTCAAACTGAAGTTGAGAAAATTGACTGAATGACTTGAAATTCTTGATTAAACATCTAATTTATCGTAAAATTCACACAGGCGTTCTGCTCGCTCGTTCTCTCTCCATCCTTCCCTCTGTCACTAACACTCAAGACACACATGAAGAGGTCCGCATTTCTTCATTTACAGCACGCCCGTTACACATTCAACTTCTGCTAAAAATCGACAGTACAATTCATACAAATGATTCACTGAAACACCACAATTCAACGGCTCCATTACTACACTAAACTTCAGTTTTTCAGTCTGCCACGAATAATAATAAAAATCTCCAAACTGATCGAAGTTTTTGCATTATTGAAAGCTCTGGCCGTCTATTCAATCAGCACATGCTGCATTATGTTGGGCTGGAGTGCTTTCGTGTTCGCACTCGAAAACGTACAGAATTAAAAAAAAAAAAATTACTGTACAATGGCCTCCTAAATTAAATGTAAAGACATAAACTTGAAGCTTCCACATATTATTTTTTTTTGCCAAGTCCCAACAGCTTCATGTCCAGGCTAGCGTCACTATATTAATAAAAGCAGCCATTCCTGTTAAAAGATTTGAATTCATCGCTTGTATTTTTCCAACACTAAGCACGGCACAGACCTTTTCGTGTCAGAATTGATGTGAAATAATGTAACTTCAATCAATAACCTTTAGCTCCACATGGAGCATAGGTAAACACACACACACCAAGTCCTATTATCGCATGCTGTCAGCTCAAGGTCTTTCTGTCTTCCTTGTCATTTTTATTTCTGTCTCAAGATCTCTTCTCCATATGAAAATATAAGTGGGAAGGAAGCTGTGGGGGAAAGCTAGTCCCCCGGGAAGCCTGTAACACAATATTTATGTGCTCTCTTGCAGCGGTAGCTTGTGTAACAATTTCTTTCACACGACGACGTTCCCAGCCCCCGTACAGAATTAATAAAAAAAAAATTACTGTCCCATATTATATTTTTTTGCCCAAGTCCTCAACCTTATATAGCCTTTACGACATGTATCTCTGTGGGAGCAGTGGTGCTAGCTTTCTATGTCTCATCAAAGGTAAAACACTACCCCCCCCCCCCGACATGTGTCCAACCCCTCCTTACGACATGTATGTCTGTGGGAGCAGTGGTGCTATTCTTTCTATGTCTCATCAAAGACACCGCTCCCCCCCCCACCTCCCCCCCCCCCCCCCTAAAAAAAAAACTACACAGGGCAAAGGCCGTCTTTAGAGTAACTACTTTCCCAAGTCGGTACACGTCTTGTACTGAGGCGTCCGATGGGCTAACTCTCCTTTTGCGGCACTGTTACCGGGTTCTGGGACCGAAACCTGGTAGCGTTACGCTGCAGTCTACCCAGCTGTAAATGGTTACTTGACTCCGCTCTTGAGTTAGGAAAGGAAAAAGTTGCGAGGATCGGAACTGCTCATCTCTCTCCTCCCTCTTCCCCCCCCCCCCCCCCCCCCCCCCCCCCCAAAAAAAAATAGCTGGACCTAGAATTATGGCGTCTCTAACCCTACACTCCCCCTATGGAAAAGTCTGCTATGGGTCCTTTACCTTTTTACTTACGGACTTATCTGAATAAATATGTCGTTTGGGGATATGAATTCATACTTTCTAGTCATTATTGATTCTTGGAAGAGCAGTTTCTATCGACACAGACCCGCTGAGTTTGCTAGACAGATGGAGAAAAGGGTTATAGCTTTTGTTTGGACGCTCAATCTAATAAATGTGGCAGAAGCCGAGTGACAAAAATTCATTCCTAACGGACTGTAGAAAGCTCTGCTCTCTAGAAAAGGCGGACAATAAAATAAGGGATATGTCAGTCTTCCTTCCTCCTTTTTATCGTTCGAGACAGAGATATTTAAAAAAAAACACAGATAACGAAGACAGATAGAATGATACAGATAGTCTTTTAGAGACAAACTATGCATGCTTACACACACACACACAGAACGGGAGGGAGGAGAGAAAGGTCGATAAGACAGAGATGATATAACATTAGCTGGCCACATTGGAAGTCTTATAAAATCATTCTTCTACGAGAGAAACTGATTTCAGAGATTGGAAGATGTTTTCAAAAATGAAATGCTAACAAGATTACGACTTCTAAAACTATAAAACTGATTTCAGACACTGGAAGACCTTTTCAGATATGAAATGACTGAAAGCGCACGATGCGTGATGATGATGATCATCATCATCACCAACATCCTTTTCTCTCCTTATGGGGCATGCTGCCACCACAGCAGCTGGTCCTCTTACATCAAGGTTGCACCAAGCATTCACATGCTCCTGTAGCGGTGTCTTCTGCAGCAATCTGTTTTACATGATGAGATTGCCAGCCTCATACCCAATCTCATATTAGTGGCCTTGTACGACATGCATGATGGAGCAGTAGTCATATTCTTTCTTTGTCTTACCAGAGGCCCCCGGGAACTACACGGGGTAAGGCGCGGCTACTAAACTACAAAACTAATTTTAGACATTGGATGGCGTTTTCAAATATGAATAGCTTGTAAGCGTATGGATGGATACTAGACTGTAAGTACCGATTCAAACAAGACGTTTTCAAATATGACAATTTTGTAAGCGTATGACTGCTAGACTATAATACTGATTCAAACAAGACGTTTTCACATATGAAATGTTTGTAAGCGTATGACTGCTAGACTATAGTACTGGTTCAGACAAGACGTTTTCAAATACGACATCTTTGTAAGCGTATGACTGCTAGATAATACTGATTCAAACAAGACGTTTTCGCTATATAACACGTCGTAAACCACCCACGACAATTCAACGTGTAACATCCCAACGACACTAAACGATAGAGGCCCACTTTCTCTGGTAGATGATCCAGCAGCTGAAGCAGCAGTTGGTCATAATCGTGTTTTCTGCCAAGAAAAGCACCTATCACGTCCATAATCCTGCTTTCATGACAAAACCGTCAACGCCACAGAGCCGTTAAAGTAAAATGATAAACCTGACCTTCAAACCCACGGTGCAATGCCGATGACTCACATGAATAATGTCCGACAGGACTGAGGGCATTATCCTCCCGTCTTGCATGTGTTGCCAAGAAGTCGGACTATTTTGCTCCATTCGCTGACCGTCATGGGGATTCTCATCAGCGATGAGTCAAAAATTATCAATTAACCATCACTCGAGCAGTGCCTCCCGGGGTGGAAATTTGTCGTGTAATGGCTGCAGTCTTTTGACAACACACCCGCGCAGTGAGATCTCTGTTTAATTGAAAGGCAAATGGAGGCAGGAAACGCATACAATAGTGTGAAGACTAGTATGCGCCAGAGATCTGTCAGAACAAACATGACAATGATAAAACAATTAAATAAAAAATAAAAAAAAGGACCCCCGAGACCAAAACTGCGATCTTGGAAGCATCTTTGCCACCCTGCAGCCGCGTATTCTAGCACAGTGCACAACAGCCTTCAGAAGTGCAGGATATCAGGAAGAGAGGGAAAGTAAACACACGCGTAGGATGTGAGAATCATTGCGTAAGCGCGTTTGATGCTATTGAAGACGACTGCTTCCAAGCTAGAGTTTGAGCAAACATTTGTCATCATAGACAAGAAATCGCGAACAAATGATCGATTTTCAAGAGATGGGTTAAGAAAACACGACATTAAGAGTGAGAAGAACTGCTCACATCAACTTATGGACTCAGATTTCTGACAGGGGGGTCAATAAATATTACCTTATGTACGTCGGCTACTGTTGTAACGCCATCTGTAGTTTCGTATATTGATGAGCACACTAAATATTCTGCAGGCAGCCAGAAAGTCAAGTAGAAGCTGCTTCTCACATGTATGCCTACCATTTCTCTTAGTATGCACTGTCACAGAATCGTTTATAGTTTTACCTAGTCTTCCGGCTGTGACACAGGAAGTCCTTCTGCAGTTTAATTCAAGTGAATATTTTGCCATCCTGCTGGTAATTTTCTGGTGAAGTATTAATCCAGTCTCCCAGCTTTATATCATTACCAGATTTTTTTGTTTAAAGACAGTTCACTGATGGCCCATCGACCGATTTTTAAAGCGATTTACAGAGCAATCTAGTCAAGAACCAAGATCAACAAATGTCACATACATTCTAGAAGGAGCTTCCCACTGGTTTGCTTTAAAGATTTTTCCTAAGGACCTGACGTTGCTAAAGTAGATCGATAAATCCATGACACCAGCATGTACGCACCTGATCACCCTGGTTAATGGGCATATATCACCGATATCTAATACTGGAATCATCCAGGATACTAGCGGAACAGCATGGTCAGAATCTTCGTCTGCATTTCAAATCCCCGTGTTATCCCCTTTGCTCTCCACTTCTTATTCATATTGCATGACAACGTACGTAAAAGCAGATTTAAAAAAAAAATACAAACCAAAAAACATGCCCAAAAAATAAACATCTTTTTTTCACATTTTACTCGACAACATAATGAGTTCAAGGCGGGGCCAAAAGACTGACAGACAAAGAGATGGTGGGAATATGAATGACAGCCTACGATGTGTATACCACGTGACAAAGAGACGAGTAAGTATAAGACGAAACCTATGGCATGCCGCAGAAATGTAACTGTTAAATGAATCGTTCACATAAAACCAATATAATGTTTTTGATGGCTCAGTATCGCAGTTTAACTCAAAATAAAAATTAAAAAAAAACAAAAACAAAAAAACATTTATGGTCGACCTTGATTTGTCCAGGCAAGATTTCAAGTCGGTGCGCAACTGGTTTCACAGATGGGTCAGGTACTCCATCGAATAGCTCTTGTAAATGAAAGAATGTCAATAAAGACATAGAAATAGATTTGGGATAGATCTGTAATTGTGGAGTTTCTGTCACGGGGGAAATTACTGGGAAATTCTGCGTGCACGAAGGGACGCATATACTTCTAAAAATGACTTTCATTTTGCCCGATCAACTCTTCCTCAACTAAATTATTAAAAAAAAAAACCACAACAAAACAGCAAAACAAAATATTTCGGTTTATGGAACACGGCCATTCGATCCTGCCAGTTAATGCCTCAGATTTCAATGACAAACTTCCAGGAGTGAGTGCTGAAAGGGGATGGGGGTTACAAAAGAGGCAGGCCTTGGTGAGGTAAGCTACCTATAAACAATTCATGAGGAACATGACAAGCGACAACAGAGGAGACTTTGGCTCTGGGTAAGCGCTTGCCGCTCGCTAACGTCATCCGGCTACCTTTGAGTGAAAGCCACCTGCCAGCCATCAGCGGGCCCAGGGGAAATCAATGATCAATAATTGACGAACCTGGCGTGACAACAAGAACCCATTTTCCCCCCGAATCATTCCTCTGTGCCTTGGTGGGGCGGATATTTATCACAGCATCATTTTTAAAGTACACAGTAGTATGTTTGACTGGGGATAGGAAGGGTCCAAAGTATACAGGGGTTAAAATACAGCGAGTTAATGAAATTTAGCTATCAACTGCTAACAATGTTACTGAAATATTTTGGGGTCCAAATGCTATCAGAAGGACCAAAAAAAAAAAAAAACGCACGTACGTATGCACGCGCGCACACACAGCCCAAACAAAAGCAGGCAGTTCCAAATGCACTGGTCTTCTTCAGCGAAATGCGGAAAGTATATATTGCGACAAGACAGACAGACAGCAAAGGCCACACGGGAAAACAATAGCTCCCGGGTGACTCCACACAAACCAAGAAAACCGCAAACAAAATAATCGCATTATTTTAAAAAGGCACGTAAAACTACATCCCCCCATGTTCTGCATCGCTAAACTTCCTCCACCCTTCCTAACATCCCTTTTCAAAAGCAATTTCTCCCATTTGACTAACATGGCATATGAATAAGAGGGGGGAGGGGTGGATATAAAATGGAACACAATTTTCTCATTCGCGTTTTAGATTGATCTTTTGTGACTCCAGGCTACTATCTCAGCATTCCAAGTGTTGAAGAAATGAACTTACTGAGGCAGGGAGTAGAGGAATTATCAAGGCAAGAGACCAATTAAACGGGGAAAAAAAGATGGGCGGGGAAAGAGGCAGGGAAAAGCATGAGAGAAAGTAATAGCTGGATAAAGAGAAAGGGAAATGGAAGATAGGGAGAGACAGACCGTGAAATCTGCAGGAGACTGGGCAAAGCAGAAAGAATGAAAAGAAGTAACACAAGAGACTGCATCGTAAGAAAGAGGAAGAGTGAGATCAGAAATATGAGGTAGGGAGATAGAGAAAATTAAGAAGTTAAATATATATATATATATATATATATATATATATATATATATATATATATATATATATATATATATATATATATATATATATATATATATATATATATATATATATATATATATATATATATATATATATATATATATATATATATATATATATATATCTGAGAAGAGGACAGGCAGACTGAGAAATGCATGAAAAAGAGGTGGGACGAGAAGAGTTCTGAAAAAGAGGCAAGACGGGAAGAGTTCTGCTGCCAACTTCTACGGACAGCTCATCCAGTAAGGCGCTAAAAGAGCTTTAATTATTCATGCCTTGACTTGGTAGGCCGGATTACAACACTAACCTTATAAAAGACAAATCAGTAGGCTCTGCGGGAAGCCACACAGATGATGGAACAAATCCAAATTACACAAGGTCATTGTACTAAGTACAACAATAAAGCGTCGTGATACTTGTTCGACCATCTCACACACAACAACAACAACAACAAAACCAGGCATCTCATTTGACAATTCTTGCTTCTGATCGCCTTATGTTCCAATACAGGTCTTTAAAGGGTCCATTGTCCCTTCATAGCAACCAAGAAGTTACATACTTTCATAAATGGGCGACCTGACAGAACAGAACAATTCAAACTTGATGACAAGATCACTAATGTGGGAACTTCCGGAAAGAACCAAATTCCAGAGGAACAGAAAGTTAGGAAAATGCATTGGCGATGGTTAGGGCACAGAAGGGGAAACCCAGCTGATGGCATTACAAGGCAGTATTTGTTCTGGAATCTCTAAGGCAAAAGATGCAGAGGAAACCCAAAGAGAGCAGAATTTTAGACAGGAGAAAAGATAGAGAAGATATGTAAACAATTTGAAGGAATGTGGCATGACAGGAGGGTCTGGTGTGACCTAATTGTTGAAGGCCCATACTCCATTTAAGGGCAAGAATGATGATAATGTAGGTGTAGCTGATACACAGTGGTTGATCTTACAAACTTCTTAATTTATCCTTCTGTCTTCTAAGGCGACATTTTCAACTGTTCAGAAACATCTAATATCTCATGCTGTGTCTTCCACACCTGTGCCGTATAGTGACCATATTTAACACTTACAGCGAAGAGTTAGCACAAATACGCTATACCTGGAGGTATATAAGATCCTGACCAGTGCTGAGAGTTATTGAACCAATGGGCTAGCCTTTGGATATCTTTTACTTCTATTTCTCTGTCCTTTATATCGTCTTATTATCTTATCTTTCACGTTATGACCATAATCCCCAGGAATATGAACGTGTCTGATTAAGGTACTGTTGACTGGGCTTGGATTCTGCTAACCTTCACTACTTCTATATTGGACGTAAAAATAGCTATTGGTGTATCATCACACGCTATAATATTAAAGCGAAACTATGTGTTCCTGGGAGTCACTGAAAGCCACATCACAGCACATTAGGCTTTTTCTTTCCCTTCCCACACACACACACACACACTGTATTACGCTATTTCTGGAAAGGACAAAGAGGAAATTATACAGCTGCGAATGTGTGAACGCATGTGTAGTTCAGTGTGGCATACTACATGCCTTACGTCATATGTTCAATATGGAACCACTAATGATCGCATACATCAAAATCAGCATCCCCCTCTTCCCCCCTTTCAACGGATTCTGTTTTCCTGCCGCCAAAAATTCTTGACATAATAAACCAAGCGCACATACACACAGTCCACATAATTTAAGACGTACCGAGAGGATTTGTGAGATAATGAAACAATTATTCAATAAAAAGACGATGACCAAATAAACAGGTTTTCACTACTCCCTGCTCCAACATGGTCAAATCATAATATTCTTACTTACTTAGTCGTTCCCCTTCTACCGTGAGGTGTAGAGGTTTGGAAGAGAGAGCGCCAGACTATTCTATCGGCTGTCTTCCTCCTGGCCTGGTTCCATTCTAGTCCTCGGTCCTTCAAAGATTGTCTAATGTTGTCCTCCCAGCGGACTCTGGGTCGTCCTCGGGGTCTGGATCCTTGGCTCTTTGTTTCCCATGCTTGTCGTGGTAGCCGATCTTCTCCCATTCTGCAGACATGGCCAAACCATCTTAGTTGGGACTGTTCTACTTGGGTCTGTAGGGGTGGCATTTTAGGCCTTGACGTATCGTCTGGTTGCGTACCATGTCTCTTCTTGTTACTTCAACCACCTTCCTCAGATATCTCATTTCTGAGGTTTGGATCTGGCTTTTATGGGTTGTAGTCATTGCCCATGACTCGCATCCATATGTCAAGACTGGGACATAGGTGGAGCGGTATACAGCCATCTTCGTTTTCTTACCAACCTCTCTCTTGCTGAGGAATCCTCGATTTATGGCCTGAAAAAGTCTCCCAGCTGCTGCTTTTCGAGTGGCCAACTCTTCTTTGATGCCTCCCTTTCGGTCTATAATAGCTCCGAGGTATTTAAAGTGGTCATAATATTCACACATTTATATTCTAGTCATTTTCGCCAAAAATACAAAATCGACGCCAACTCGGCATTTTTTTAATAAAACATATAACATAATGCAGTAAACGTATTCACATGATATTCAGGCCAACAATGACACCACAAGCGTCTTACTCCCAACTTCTGTAGGAATCAAATACTACTCGCCGTCAATGGGCTTTGATGTCCGGAATAAGCCGTGGAAAGGGTCACAGTGTCGAAGGTCTACAGGGGTCAGACGGAGAAGAAATAAAATGCTCCGCTCCTCCGTCTCGCCTAGTGAACAATATCAAATAATAACTATATCAGGAACAGACTGAACATCGCCCTAACTGACACTTTAGTGTAAGCTGTGTCATCATCATCATCAGCTGCCATCTCCACAACGAAGGTTGGCTCTCCAACGTCTTCTATCTCTTATATTGATGGTGCACTCTGATAGACTTTCCTGTCCGCAGTTTTCAGAAGTGACAGTAAGGTATGCCTTACAAGCATATGTTTAATACTATTTCAATTATTCTACTTTTAACAGTCGCACCACAACTACTGCGACTAAAATATTACACCACCATTTATTATTACTACCAGTACGAAAACTATCATCTAAATTACCACTGCTGCTGTGGCTACAACATCTTCGAAAATTCCGCGTTCCCCTTCATTACCAATACACTACTTTACTAAACCCCACTTCCCCCCTCCCTCATATCCAGCCGGTTAAACTATTGCCTAACGCTGTTTAGTTTAAAAAAAAAAAAAAGCTACAGATGGCCTTTTTAAATCGATATTCAAATTGGGCACGCGATTAATTTGGCGCGCAAGGAATGAATTTGACTTGCGATGAATTTGGCTCGCCACGAATTTGATTTGTGATGAATATGGCTTTCAGTGAAACTATTGTTGCGATGAAATGAGCATGATAAACCTAGCAGTCGCGTGCTCCCATATAACCACGTCTATTTCTCTCATAAAGTGGGCGGCCTGTTTCTGACTTCTCTCATCGGCATACCTCTTCTTTCTCAAGGGGACTGGTGAAGGTTACGTTCAAGGTTACCACTCAAGTTCTAGAGAAAAACCCAGATTTTCTTCTTTAAAAAAAAACACCCAGAAATACCCAGCTTATTGTATGCCTCAAATACACGGGATAAACGATGCTTACACAATCGTTTAGTGCAACTTTAGCACAAATTAGCTGTGTGCTACCAATTTTTATTTATTTCTTCGTTTTTATTTTATTTTTTATTACCAAAAATTCACAAAGAAAAAATTATTTTACTAACACCCCAATATATGAACTCTTGAAAATGAGATATTTTAACAGTAACATTCTTACAGTAGTTACATTAGCAAAATGTTCCTCAAATCCCATCCCAACTAACATAATTACCGATGTACGTTACGTCGGTCGGTATCACTCAAAATAGTAACTCGCGCCAGAAAAAAAAGTGCGCAACTTGCGCGGCGTGGGTGTTATATAAAACTAATACTTTGGTTTTTTGTTTTTTTTTTTTTAAATGCTTTCACGACATTAGTAGCGCTCGACAAAGAACACGTGCGAAAAAATTGGTGTGCATGAGCCCTCACCCGATGTACAGATCATGAAAACTAGAAAGTTTTTGTTTAAACCACTTATTATCAGGGAACACAATCCACGCACTTTCACACGAAATATTGTCATCAAAGAACTTTTAAATTGAATCTAAAATAAAATAATTCTCGCCGTGTGTACGTTGGTCACAGCTGAGGAGTGCAACCGTGTTGAAAAATTTTATTGTTTCCATTATATATAATCTCCCGAAAATAGTTACAATCAACAAAGAAAAGCGTTCAAATGACGGTGTTCATGAACAGTTTGATTACACTGTATAAAAAACTCTAAGAATGTACTTCTATCTGCTCATCCGGGAACAGAAACAGCACACTATAATTAAAAACCCGTCAAGTTTGACGGGTTATTGTTAGTATAAATATAATGTATAATGCTCAGTGCACAGAATATACATACAATGTAAATACCAATTGTCAAATATACCCAAATTAATGCAGATTTGGAAAAAAAATACCAAGATACACAGGCGGGAGCCAAAAAAACCAGATCTAGTAAAATATACCCAGCTGTGGCAACACTGGTTACGTTGTCAATATGCTTCAGTCACACGCCGAAATTCTTTCAGAAATTGTAACCAAATATAAAAACACAGAGCCACACCTGCAATTTGACTGGTTTTTTTTTTTTTTTTTTTTAATTTCTGCCTTCTTCACCACTGTTGTCGACTACTTCAACTACGCCCTACCTCATAGCGGGAAGCAACTGTTGCTCTTACTTGTAACGTCAGGTTACTGGACTTTTCACATTTTATTTTATTGTGTGTCCATTACAAAAAAAAAATAACAAAAAAAAAAAAAAAACATTAATCAAATGGCAGTTGTTGTTCCACGTTTTGATATTTGCTTCATTTATATCCGAAACAGATGATGATATAAACATTTAAAAATATTCTTGTTTTTTAAATTTTATGAGTGACTTTTTAAATCAGCATGTGTATGTGGACCACTGCGCCCTCAAGCTAGTCGTACAAGACAATTAATATGACAACCTCATCAAGTCAAACAAAGTGCTACAAAATCCACCGCTACAACAGCATTTGAATACTTGGCGCAGGCTACATGTAAGCGGGACAAGCTGCAGCGGTGGCTCTATGCTCCTTACGCAGCGAACAGGAAGGTACTGAAGTATTTGTAAAACTGTAATAGGGCGGTATTGTGCTACAGTTCACAGCTGGGCTGCGAGATCCGCCTTTTTTTTAAGCACTGATAAGCGGACGTAGAACCCATACTGTCAGACTTCAAAGAAACAACGCTTGCCCTTTGCATCTTTGTAGTCTATCATTTTGCTTCCTCTTCCGCCTCCCTCTCCTTGTTTTCACTGCAGTGCCCCCCCCCCCCCTTTCCCCCTTTTCCCCCCATCTTTCATGACTTTACATGCAGAGAGCGAGAGAGAGAGAGAGAGAGAGAGAGAGAGAGAGAGAGAGAGAGAGAGAGAGATGAATCATGAAATAAAACCGATATCAACCTCAAAATCGACAAAGAACTCTTGTTTCTTCGTCTGCGAACTATTTCACACGTCAATCTGAATATGTTTAAAGAAATCAGTGGTCAGCCTGAGACCTGAGTATGTTCATATAGAGTTTGTACAGGACTGGTAACTGTGACGGCCAGATGCGCCGTCTATGTTCAATACTACCCGCATTAAATAATATTCCAAAGATTAATGTGATGAGATAATGTTCCTAGTTTTTACTGACAAATTCTAATTTTCCAGCCATCAATCATATTAACAGGCTTTTTGGGGGTTCTGTAAGGAGATTGGGGGGGGGGGGGGGGGGGGAGAGAAGAATATTCTAAGGTAGACTAGAGGCAATTTCACCCTGAGCGCCTCACGCATCTGTCCGATACAACCAGCAGGGCCCATGATCATAAGCTGGCGGCCTTTAATGTAAACGGCTGATGTCTTGTGTTCCAGCACATTTATTACACATTATGACTCTTCCCCCAATATGCTGCTGCATAATTGGAAAAAAGTAAAGCATACCAGGTTGGATGAGCTTTGACAAGACAGTTAATAAGAAACACAACAGCCAAAACCTGAGTGTGAGTTGTAAAGTTCACGTGATGCTGGAATCAAAGAATGCGTGTAAAGTTAGTAAACCAAACAAATAAATTGGACACGAACCTTGCCAATGTCTCATTCCTCAAGGATTTCTGGGCAGAAGGTATTATGGGGAAATTGTGATAGATTGTCCGATTTTTATTTGGTAATAACTTAGTTCACAGAATAGTCAATTCTGGCACAACAATGTACAGAAACACCCGTGTGTTACCGGGGCCCGAAAGGGGAGCAAAGAATAGTAACACTGCACCCTACCACGCATGTCGTAAAAGGCGACTAAGGAGAGTATGGGCATGGGGCTGTTTACCCCATCCCGTAAAAACTTCGCACAGTGGGCTGATCACCTGCTTGCCAACCAATCTGATTACGGAAACAATGATAGATTGTTTGGTCTGTTTTTGTTCCACAAAGACGCCACTAGGCGTGGTGGAAACAGCGATAGATTGCTCAATTTGTTGTTGCCCTAAGACGCCACTAGGCGTACTGGCCACATACTGCTTTGCCGGTTGATGGCTAAGGATGGAAGAAGAAGAAGAAGAATGTACAGAAAGCATCATGGGTATTCCCGGATTACGCCACCGTGAGTCACACTAAGAACAAGTTAAATAAACACTTACGCCGATGAATGAGCTTACACGAAAACGGCAAAATGGCTGATGAACAAATGGACATCACCAGTTAATATACAGGAAACACTATTCTGTGGCGGCTTTGCAAAACACGGTTTAGATTATATGCGAATCAACTGTTTGCAATTAAACGTTCTCCTCTTTCGGCAAACTTAACTGTTTTTTTGTTAACTTTAAATGTATGCTTTTATAATATTTTGAGATTTCCGTGAAATATAAGTTGGAACAGCAGGTGGTAAGTCTACGGTTCAGGGAAAGAGATGCTTTGATAATACATAGTAGCGAACTTAATTCGAAGCGCTGTATTTTGAAGTTATACTGAATTCGAAGCTTCGAACTTGCCAAGGCACTGGCCTTATTTGCGTATACTAAAAATAGTTTTCAATTCGAAATTCGAATTATTGACAAATCTTATAACGCGAAGTTCGCAAACCCGCCCTTTGATTGGTTTGTAACTTCTTAATTCGAAAGGTCGCCTGTCGTCACCTTCTGCAACCAAAGTGGGCGCACGAAGGCAACGTGACACACAAAGTTCAGTCTCATCTAGCCTGACTGATATGCATGGGTCTTCTTAAGAACTTATGTACAGTTCTTTCATCTGTTGACCGCTTCAACCCACTCATGTTGTTCAAGAAGCGATCAAAGTTTATCTAAACTTGATTTTAATTCCTGCCTTCCCTTGCTGGGTTCTGCTGGAGACATTAAACCTAGACCTTGTCATAATTGGCGGCAGATTTATTAAGCGTACTGTATATTTCCATCTATTAAAATGTGTGTAATACCAAAGTTGTTAAAATCAATTATAACCGGCGTCAAACCAGTTTGCAAAGCGAACAGTCTGGAGGAAAAGCACAACGCCATGCGCTTTACGATTTCAAATTGATTAACCAACTAGCAAACATACCTGGCGGTGCCCGAATAAAAAAAAAAATTACTGAACTTTTAATATATCACATGGTCGCCGTACTTCTGAGCCACCATTATTATCTGAGAAACCAGGACATACCCTCCACGGTTAAATCTCGGATTAACCCAATGGCAACTATACATCTCACCTCCAGTACATCTACTCTAATCATGTCCTCCATTGTACTTCTCACCTCCGCACATCCAGTCCAATCATGTCCTTCACGATACCTCTCACTCCTAGCACACCCACTCCAATCACATCGTCCACTGTCTCTCTTACCTCCAGCACATTTACTCCAGCCATATCCTACACCATACCTTTCACCTCTAGCACAATCTACTCCAATCGTTTCCTCCACTGTACCTCCTTCAGTTCGGTTAGTATGAGGGAGACCAAGAGTATGCCGTTCCTCCCCTGACATAGAAATAACTTCTATCTTCTATGGCAATTACAGCTGTATTGTAAATTTCATGACTGTAACCAATTTCCATTTCAGAGCCTGATGTTTAAAATCTTCTATAAGATCATCTCTGTATTTCATCCTTAGTGCTAGTTGGTCACCAACTCCACAGGTGCTACGTAGAATGTCATTTAATGTTTCTTGCCGATAACGAAGACTCTAACAGTAGACGAACCAAAAACGTTGCGACCCCCTGATCTTCTTGAATCCTGTTTTCTTTTCTTTTCTTTTTTTTTAAATGGGAAATCCACTGATATATTGACCCAAAAATTAAAGTTAAGGGAAACAATCCAATTAATGTCTAACTTTCATTACCAACTTGGCTTTGCCAAAAGCCAGGAAAGAACAGAGACCGATGATGTCGACCAGAAATTCAACACCATCTCAACAATACACAAGGAAAGCAGCGGAGTCATGCTTGGGATTCCAGGAAAGAGCCAAGACTGGATAACACCAGAAACGCTAAACACCATAGCGAAGAGAAAGGAATTGAAAAGAAAGAAAACAGAAGCTACCGATGATGTCGACCAGAAATTCAACACCATCTCAACAATACACAAGGAAAGCAGCGGAGTCATGCTTGGGATTCCAGGAAAGAGCCAAGACTGGATAACACCAGAAACGCTAAACACCATAGCGAAGAGAAAGGAATTGAAAAGAAAGAAAACAGAAGCTAAGTCTCCCAGGTTAAAGGCAATTTATAGCGAACAGTACAGTCAGCTGGACAAGGAAGTAAAACGTCAAACCCGTGCTAACAAAAGGACATTTCTGGATGACCTTGCAAGACAGGCAGAAGAGGCAGCACTGAGAAATGAACAAAGCACAGTTTATAAAATAACTAAAACTATCAGTGGAAAACGAGGTGCAAACAACATAACGTTAGTAAGAGACAAACAAGGAAATCTCATCACCACAGCACAGGGGCAGGAAACAAGATGGGCAGAGCACTTCAGAGAAACACTGAATAAGGAACCACCAGAGACTCAGCTGAATGTTCCAGAGTCTGACAGTGACTTAGACGTAAATACAGAAGAAATCATCACAGCTATCAAAGGGTAAAAAAATGGAAAAGCGCCTTGTCACGACAATCTAACTGCTGAGTTATTAAAGGCAGACCCTGAACTAGCAGCAGAACTATTAGAACCACTATTTGCACAAGTCTGGGAAACTGAGACAACACCAACAGAGTGGAGTAAAGGAATAATTGTCAAATTGCTCAAGAAGGGCGACCTCGCAGACTGCAACAACTGGAGAGGAATTACTCTCCTCTCAGTTCCAAGTAAAATACTAGGCAGAATAATCATCCAGAGAATTTCAAAAGCGGTTGACCATAAACTGAGGAAAGAACAAGCGGGTTTTGGAAAGAACAGATGTGCAGATCATATATTCACCCTCAGGAACATTATAGAGCAGTGCTCAGAATGGCAGAGACAGTTATACATTAACTTTGTTGATTTTGAAAAGGGTTTCGACAGCATACACAGGGACAGCCTATGGAAAAAACTGAACCCATAATTCCCAGCTGCATTTTTTTCCATCATAAAATGCCTCTATTCTAACTTTACATGCAGTGTTGGATTGAGTAATCTAACTTTCGAAGTGAAAACAGGAGTACGACAGGGAAGCCCCTTATCAAAAACATTATTTTTGACAGCCATAGTGCCCCAACTCTGGTTCATTCTTTGCATCTCGGCTTCCACAGTTCTCCGCCAGGTTGTTTTTGGTCGGCTTCTCTTTCGCTTTCCTTCGGGGGTCCATAGCATAGCTGTTCTTGTAATGGTACCAGGGTCCCTTATGAGGACGCGGTCAACCCAACTCCAGCGTCTGCCAGCTATGATGGTGTACAGGTCCTCTTGGTTACTCCGAATAAGCAGTTATTGGTTGCTGATGGTATTCTGCCAAAAGATTCGGAGAATTTTCCTTAGGCACATTGTGTGGAAGGAGGACAGTTTCGACGTTTCCTTCTCTGTTACTCTCCAGCATTCCGCACCATAGAGAAGCACAGAAAGTACACAGCTCTCTTACAGTCTTAATTTGGTGTTTGTGCTGTACTGGGAAGACTTCCAAATGTTGTTGAGACTAGCAAAGGCTATTCTCGCCTTATTCATTCTGTTGTTTATGTCCTTGCTTGTTCCGCCGTCTGGTGTTACTATGCATTATAGGTAAGTAAATGTGTCTGTCTGTTCTAACTTCTGGTTCCTTATTGTTATTGGCTTAGGATTGCCCACATTTAGTGTCATGACCTCTGTCTTCTTCAGATTGATGTTCAGACCAACCTGCTGGCTATACTTATTCATTCTATTGGTTTTTTCTTTGATGTGTTGATGTGAATGTGCGAGTAGTGCAATGTCATCTGCATATTCTAGGTCTTCCAGTGTAGAAAACGTTGTCCATCTAATTCCTCTTGGACTGCCCTCTGATGTCTGGCGCATCACCCAATCTATGGCTGTCAAAAATAATGTTGTTGATAAGGGTCGTCCCTGTCGTACTCCTGTTTTCACTTCGCTTAAACGCTTATCATATATTTTATCCATAAGTGTCTAATAAAGTATAAAGCAGAAGTTAATTTCATGCAGAATCAGTGCCCCACGCTTTTTGTCAATTGGACGTTACATTTTTTTGACTGCAAGCTATAAACTCCTTGAAAAATTATTTTTGGTTTTTTAGTGCATTAAAAGCGTGTGTTTAAAATATTATTTTTATATTTTTTATTTTCTTCTTTTTAGTGTTAGAAAAATTATGACATACTAAAACATAAACAATATTTTTACTTATTGTAAATCTGGTCTAAAATTTCTTAAGCGATCCATGTCATTTAGAGCGTCAATATTACACGGCTTTGTGCCTGTTAATTTAGTGCAATCAATTTCTTCAATTTGAAGGCCATCTAGAAATCGAACTCGACTTTCCCTTGATTCATAATTTTATAATTTGGATTGTTTCCCTTGACACTTGTTTGAGACTGCCCTGTTTTGCGCATAGAAAAAAATAAAGCACACCACGTACTCTTGAATTTTTAATTAACTTGATTATGGCCCCTTCTTCTTCTTCTTCTTTCGTTCGCTTGAACTATATTGTCTATATATGCAATGTTGTTTCTTGTATAAACTTCACTGTCTTTTGTAGTTCATACAGAGGTCCATATAGTTTTGCTTCCAGTGTTGTTTCTCTGGGCCAGTGGGTTTGCCTCAATATATCATATTCGGGGCAATCTTGAAGTACGTGCTCCGCAGTCTGGGGTGCCTGTCCACGTGTACACATGGCTGAATTGCCAATCTTGAATTTTGTATACATGTGGCTGCGGAGGCGGTTGTGTCCTGTTCTGAGGCGCAGAATGACTATTTGTTCTGATCTGTTCATAGCTTGGTAGTCATCCTGCGTTGGTGTTGGTGGCTTTCTGATAGATTTGATCATCTTTTTCTTCTGATATTATGGCCCCTGATTTGTTTACATTTCTTTACGAACAACTTTAATTACTCATAATGTCATAAATACAATATTACATTATTAAATAATTGACTGATTATTGTATTGTCATCGGGAATACACAACTATGCCAAGTTTCAGAGCTATTGCTCATCTAGAAGTGATTGAAAAATAAACTGCAAGATTTGAAAGTGACATGAAAGTGACATTCAAGTGAAGTTAAATAAAAGCGTATAAAAAGGGGATAGACCAAAGACACGAACAGCAGACACTATTCAAAAACAAAACACCAGAGACACCTATAATGGCAAAGACAAGACAAATGTGGAAACAAATTAACAAGCGTTCAACGGAAAGTGCAGCCCCAACAACCTATTCTTCTATTTATAAGAACTGCACTTGTGGTATCTGAATGTCGAGCTCTCGATTGCTGGATAAGCTTGTTTCCTGCATGTTGGACTGTTTCATGATTGTCCAGAGTGCTTCATGCCACACTTTGTGTCCAACGCTTTGTCAACAGAACACACTTACAACGCTCCTCAGCTGAGACTATCATTATCTTCGTTAATCTCTCTCAGTTCTCCACAACCCCCGACCTACTTTTCCCCCTTAATTTACCCAAACAAAAACACAAGGACAATAAGAGTGCTGGTTGGGAAGCACGGGGGGGGGGGGGGGGAATTAACAATGATATAATAGATCCTCACTGAATATGATAGTCTAGGACTCATTGCTAATGCCTTACTAACTTGCTAACATTGCCAAGCCTATCTTTGTGCCAACGATACAATCTGTAGACAACTTGTTTACACTTTTCCACAAGTCTCGGTCAAATGGGTTTTTATTTGATTTTTACGGAATCTGCGTAACTTATTTAACTCTCTCCAGTAATTTTCACCTTGGTAAAGTCGTGTTAAGTTCTTAGTTGCCTGCCATTAAACTATATGTTCTTAGTTGCCTGCCATCAAACTATATGTTCTTAGTTGCCTGCCAATATGTTCTTAGTTGCCTGCCATCAAACTATATGTTCTTAGTTGCCTGCCATCAAACTATATGTTCTTAGTTGCCTGCCATCAAACTATATGTTCTTAGTTGCCTGCCATCAAACTATAAGACGCTTGGCTAAATTTCGCAGTCTGGAACGCATTCTATTCAGTTCTTATGTTCTCAAACTGATCCTGCTCAATTAACTATCAGCCAGTCAGGGAGATGCTCTATACTCAGTTGCATATTCTCAAACTAATCTTGTCAAGGTGTCGCTTTCTGACAAATTATCTATTATATCAGACTTAGCCAGTCAGAAGGTTGCTTTCTAATAAATTGCATATTCTCAAACTAATCTAGTCCAGTGGTTGTATTTTACTCAAAATCTATTATTAAACTTAGCCAGTCATGGAGTTGCTCTCTACTTAATTGCATATTCTCAAACTAATCAAGCCGGGAGGGGCGTGTTCTCTGCTCAATTATCTATTCTCAAACTACAGCAGTTACGGGTGTCATTCTCCGCGGTCCTACGCGCTGTCTTTATCCAAGCCACTTCCCCTGCCAAGACAAGGTGTGTCCACAAGATGTCACCAGCAATATTACAGCTACATCAGCGTTAAGCGTAACCCACCCTAACCAACACACTTTTGATAACACAGCGCGTAAATCACGATATTATTGAAATGTCATACCATTCTGTACAATAATTAAGCTAGGCTTATTTCCCCCACATCTGCTGTTTCTCTACGCGCCTACTCTGCCCCCCTCATCTACTACTGTGCCGTGAGGATATAAACAAGTTAAGGTAGTCCTATGGCAGATACTGCCGTAAGTGAGTGATGAGTTAGAGACCATTATGTTAGGTCCAGCTTCGAGAGGCAGGATGGCTAGTTCACCTTCCCTAACTCAAGAGCAGAGTCAGGTATCCATTTACAGCTGGCTAGAGGGTATCGTATTTCGAACCCGGTACATTTGATGCGAGCCTGCGCTTTAACCACTCAGCCAATCGGATTCTGACGACAGGATACACCAACATTTTGAAAGGGGGAGGGAAGGAACCGGCCAGAACTGCGTGTACATCCACCTTAGATAATCTTCTAATCATTAAATGAGACAAGAAACCAGAAGAAACAAAAATGACAAGAAAACAGGAAAAACATGAACATTTTAAAACGAGGAAATCCTGAATTTCCAGATCAGCTTGTATCTGTTATCACATACACAATGGAATATACAGGAACAGATAAACAGTACAAGCAGCAAAAACAGGACTGCACGTAAATGTTAACAACAGATATTAGAATAAAAGCAATACAGATCAGACACAGATAAATGTCAGAATATTGAAGACGTACATAATCTGACCTATTTTAAAGGCAACGTCGAACAATAAGGAGGACTTGTAAGACAAATACAGGATGAGAGTCATATTCCTCATAATTGGACATAGCCCGTAGATTGCAGTGCGTACAATATTCAAAGGATGCTGCCGCCGACCACTGAGCACATGTATACCTTTTAAAAAAACATTGCGTACATGTGTAAAACGTTGGCCAAGCTACACAACACCACGCAGATGCTATATTTTCTCACGCACGTCAACTACAATAAACACCTTACATGAATCGTTAGCGTACAAGAAACACCGCAGCGTACGTACGTACAAAAAACACCACCGAGTGACGTACAAGAAACACTACAGCGTGCGTGCGTGCGTTTAAGAAACACCACCGTATGCGTACATACATACAAGAAACACCACCGAGTGCGTACGTACGTACAAGTAACACCACCGAGTGCGTACGTACGTACAAGTAACACCACCGACTGCGTACGTACGTACAAGAAACACCACCGAGTGCGTACGTACAAGAAACGCCACCGAGTGCGTACGCACAGACAAGAAACACCACCGAGTGAGTGGGTACGTACGTACAAGAAACACTACCGAGTGCGTACGTACAAGAAAAACCACAGCGTACATACTCACAATAAACCACTGCGTACAAGAGTATACGCGCAAAAAAAAAAGTCTTATGTCAGAAAATATACAATATTAGAACGCTGCTCATAAAGGAAAATAAATCAATTCTCACAATTTACTTAATCTTTCTCAAATCAAGAGCAGACGCCATTCAAATGGCCTATATTCCGTTCACAAGTTAAGTTGCTGTCAGCAGAGTTACACATATAAATTCTTACAACGTTTCTCGGCTGAGACCATCATTATCTTCCCAAATCCTGTCTTTCTTCCCTGACTTTTCCACAAGTCTCGGTCAAATGGGTTTTTATTTGATTTTTACGGAATCTGCGTAACTTATTTAACTCTCTCCAGTAATTTTCTCCTTGGTAAAGTCGTGTTAAGTTCTTAGTTGCCTGCCATTAAACTATATGTTCTTAGTTGCCTGCCATCAAACTATATGTTCTTAGTTGCCTGCCAATATGTTCTTAGTTGCCTGCCATCAAACTATATGTTCTTAGTTGCCTGCCATCAAACTATATGTTCTTAGTTGCCTGCCATCAAACTATATGTTCTTAGTTGCCTGCCATCAAACTATATGTTCTTAGTTGCCTGCCATCAAACTATAAGACGCTTGGCTAAATTTCGCAGTCTGGAACGCATTCTATTCAGTTCTTATGTTCTCAAACTGATCCTGCTCAATTAACTATCAGCCAGTCAGGAAGATGCTCTATACTCAGTTGCATATTCTCAAACTAATCTTGTCAAGGTGTCGCTTTCTGACAAATTATCTATTATATCAGACATAGCCAGTCAGAAGGTTGCTTTCTAATAAATTGCATATTCTCAAACTAATCTAGTCCAGTGGTTGTATTTTACTCAAAATCTATTATTAAACTTAGCCAGTCATGGAGTTGCTCTCTACTTAATTGCATATTCTCAAACTAATCAAGCCGGGAGGGGCGTGTTCTCTGCTCAATTATCTATTCTCAAACTACAGCAGTTACGGGTGTCATTCTCCGCGGTCCTACGCGCTGTCTTTATCCAAGCCACTTCCCCTGCCAAGACAAGGTGTGTCCACAAGATGTCACCAGCAATATTACAGCTACATCAGCGTTAAGCGTAACCCACCCTAACCAACACACTTTTGATAACACAGCGCGTAAATCACGATATTATTGAAATGTCATACCATTCTGTACAATAATTAAGCTAGGCTTGTTTCCCCCACATCTGCTGTTTCTCTACGCGCCTACTCTGCCCCCCTCATCTACTACTGTGCCGAGAGGATATAAACAAGTTAAGGTAGTCCTATGGCAGATACTGCCGTAAGTGAGTGATGAGTTAGAGACCATTATGTTAGGTCCAGCTTCGAGAGGCAGGGTGGCTAGTTCACCTTCCCTAACTAAGAGCAGAGTCAGGTATCCATTTACAGCTGGCTAGAGGGTATCGTATTTCGAACCCGGTACATTTGATGCGAGCCTGCGCTTTAACCACTCAGCCAATCGGATTCTGACGACAGGATACACCAACATTTTGAAAGGGGGAGGGAAGGAACCGGCCAGAACTGCGTGTACATCCACCTAAGATAATCTTCAAATCATTAAATGAGACAAGAAACCAGAAGAAACAAAAATGACAAGAAAACAGGAAAAACATGAACATTTTAAAACGAGGAAATCCTGAATTTCCAGATCAGCTTGTATCTGTTATCACATACACAATGGAATATACAGGAACAGATAAACAGTACAAGCAGCAAAAACAGGACTGCACGTAAATGTTAACAGATATTAGAATAAAAGCAATACAGATCAGACACAGATAAATGTCAGAATATTGAAGACGTACATAATCTGACCTATTTTAAAGGCAACGTCGAACAATAAGGAAGACAAATACAGGATGTCATATTCATAATTTAGCCAGATTGCAGTGCGTACATATAAGGATCCACTGAGCACATGTATACAAGAAAAACATTGCGTACATGTGTACAAGAAACACCACCACGTACGCACGTACGTACAATAAACACCACTGAATGCGTGCGTACAAGAAACACCGCAGCGTACGTACGTACAAAAAAACACCACCGAGTGATGTACAAGAAACACTACAGCGTGCGTGCGTGCGTTTAAGAAACACCACCGTATGCGTACATACATACAAGAAACACCACAAAGTGCGTACGTACGTACAAGTAACACCACCGAGTGCGTACGTACGTACAAGTAACACCACCGAGTGCGTACGTACGTACAAGAAACACCACCGAGTGCGTACGTACAAGAAACGCCACCGAGTGCGTACGCACAAGAAACGCCACCGAGTGCGTACGTACAGACAAGAAACACCACCGAGTGAGTGGGTACGTACGTACAAGAAACACTACCGAGTGCGTACGTACAAGAAAAACCACAGCGTACATACTCACAATAAACCACTGCGTACAAGAGTATACGCGCAAAAAAAAAAGTCTTATGTCAGAAAATATACAATATTAGAACGCTGCTCATAAAGGAAAATAAATCAATTCTCACAATTTACTTAATCTTTCTCAAATCAAGAGCAGACGCCATTCAAATGGCCTATATTCCGTTCACAAGTTAAGTTGCTGTCAGCAGAGTACACATATAAATTCTTACAACGTTTCTCGGCTGAGACAATCATTATCTTCCCAAATCCTGTCTTCCCTCCCCAGCCCCCGCCCCCCCCCCCCCCAAAAAAAAACATTTTTATTATCCCCCCTATTTGTGAAGCTCAATACTATAGCCTAGTTTGTGAAACTCAATACTATAGCCTAGGTCTCACTGCAGGCGTGAAAACGTAACGCTTTTTTTCTCTCCACGTCCCGTCCCCCCCCCCCCCCCCCCCCCCCCACCTTCCATGCGATGTATTATACTAGACGACTGTCGCAGCTGGTACTTCTAGTGGAGCAGCTGTTTGGTGCGGAACAACCTTGTACCCACTCAGAACGCTTACTACCAACGCAGATCATAAACTGTGTAGCTGTGAGAAATCACTACAAATTACTACTACTTCTTCGTTCATGTTCAGAAGTCAACTTGAATATGTTCAAAGACAGCAGTTGTCAGCTTGAGACTGCTGGTATTTCCGTTGAGTTTTTCCTGGAATGGTACTGGTGATGGCCAAATGAACTTTCTCTGTTCCTCACTGGGAACCTTGGAAGTGTGCACAATGTTCCGCGGTCATGTTATCGGTGCCACAGTTACACTCATCAGTGGTTCCTATCTTTAGCTTGCTAAATAGATGGTATCCCAATCTGTGGTGGTATGTGCGAAGTCTGAAGATTACCACTTGTTCACTTCTGCCGAGCTGGTAATATGCTTCATTTTATTTATTTTTGTGTGTGACCTGAATGCTCTGTTTCCCACTAGCTCCTGTATCTGTTCTGATAAAACTCTTCACCTCTTTATAAGATATTACACTTAATTTACTGGTGATTCTGATGATGTCTGCTGCCTTCTATAATGTCCTGTATGAAGCACACCTACAACCAGATCTTTGGAAACCAGAACATTTGAACTAGAGGTGCATGTATACCCTTATTTTCTTCCTTCTAAAACAAATGTAATGTTGGAAATCCCCAGTTCCTGGCTAGCTGATTAACAGCCGTGTAGCAAACATGGCCACACATGCTTCACCTGCTGCAGATATTACATGACACGTCGAGTCTTGAAGCCCAAATCCAGCTGTTATCAACGCCATATTTGTTGTCTTTGTCCGCAACAGTCACAGTGGGGAGTCAAAGTTAATTACCAGCAACATTCAATGGGACGTTATGAGCCCCTTCTTAATACTGATGCCTCGCCTGTTGCTTTCTCAATTTTTTTTTTTTTTTCGCGGAACAATATATTGCTCAACACGTTCTACTGCAGGTGTTCAAGTCAGCTGTGGGCATATGATTACGAGTAAGTCACCCGCCAAAATATAAGAAAAAAAAAAAGGGGGGGGAATTGGTGTGCTCTTTCTGCAACACGCACTGATGAGACACTAAATTGTCCTGTGGTCATTTCATTCTTTTCCATTGTGCTTATGAAGTATGGAAACATTGAAACAGTGGCACGAAAGTATAGAAGCTTCATCTATGATGAAGCAATGAGGCCTCACTGACTAAATATATAAATATATGATGGAGACACTTATTCATACGTATCCGAGCTGCTTAATATAAATGGGGGAAATTCCTGAAATGTCACCAAAAGGTTAGAGACAGGAATATTTCTTAAAAAAAAAAAAAAAAAAAACATCCCGCGTATTGAAATATATTGGGAAGCATTGCCCTTCATTTCAACGGGCGCGCAATGTAGTTCCCAGGCCGGAACGCGGCATGAAAAGATTGCAACTGTGGTGGAAAAAAGATAGGACTAAAGTTTCCCAAAGGCAATTAGTACGGTTTTTATGGTAAGAGTAAGGCTTTCTTGCACAAAAGACCTTAGGTGAGAAAGCTCATGAATTATAAAGTAGGAGTATGAGTTACTTGAATAAAAGACGTTATGCGAGAAGTTCGTGAATTACATGGTAAGAGTATGAGCTACTTGAATAACAGACTTCATGAAAAGTAAAAGATATTCAAATGACAGACCCTGTAGGCGTATGGCTTTCTTGAATGACACGGCTTGAGGGAACTGATTACTCGAATGACAGACTGTGTGCGATTTACAGGTTGACAGAATAACACGTGTATGTTTTATGGAATGGCTAGAACGACAATTCTTGAATGGATTATGGGAGCTCAAATATCAGGACTTGTGTAAGTTACGGTCCCTGACCTCCACTCATCAAAGACCGTCCCAGATGGTGACTGAATACTACTTTGATGGTTGGAACATGTTGACCTCTTGATGTTTCTTGCTAACGTAAATCGATGTTCCATTGCCCGGTTTAAGGGATATGCACGGTGTTGCACAAGTAGATATACATTAAATGTTTTTTTTTAAATTTACTTTCATTTTTATTTTATTAATTATTTAAGTATGTAGACATATATTTATTAAGATGTACTTCATATTTTATTGTTACCTAAAGTTTTTATTAGCAAGCTTTTTTCTCACTTATTCGTCTAATAAAAGGGATTAAAATAAAGAACTATGTAACAGAGTGTGTCCTTGTGTGGTAAGTAAACTCCAAGAACGTGTGAACAATGACGGCAGCCAGTTTGAGCACCTAAGGGTTCCATGTGAATCTATTTGTTAATAATAACATGCACTTATTATATACTATTGCTGTAATTATTAATTACTGTGTAACAATGGCAAAATAAACGTTAACAAATATGTATACCTACTTTAACACCATTCTGTATATATATGAACAACGAACTTGTTAAATATTAAAATACTGTACTCCGCCCCCCCCCCCCCCCCCCCACAAACCACACACACACACACACACACAAACATACTGGATATCTCTTAAATCAGTTATGCAGTGAAAGTTGAAAGAGGAAAAAGGCACAAGACAGACAGACAGACACAGACTGGTACAACTGGGATGGTGAGATTCTAGTCAGATATTTAGAAGGATATAATAGTGAATCACTAATAATCACACCGCACGTTCTTTTACATTTGGACATGCGCCCTAATATAACCGACGGACCTTGTGTAGGTTGAATGAGCGCGCCTCGCCAAAACGAGGCTACATTTTATTTATTTATTTAATCAGACAGGCAGGACACTTGTTACTTATACCAAACTCCACCGCATTTTTCTTAAGCTTAGCCTTAACCATGTGGGCTTTATTTGGGAGCTGATTAATTCCCACCAAACCACTCGTCCGATAAAAGGTCGTTGTGACAACACGGACCACTTGTGGTTATGACAATATTAACCACTCGCGGACAGCTGCAAGACAAAGCGGCGCGTACTGAAGGGAACTTAACCACATGTCAAGAGCACGTGATCAAACAACAACCGAGAGGAGCAACCTGATAAACGGTAAAAGTTTACAACTGTACAAGTCACTCTTGTTCCTGCACCTAATAATGACTACTGTTTACTCAGCCAACCCTTCAAGGAAGGACACGTATGATAATGAGAATGATAAAGGAAGGGAGTAAAGGTGGGGGTGTTGCCTCAGACTCTGATTAATGAACCTTTCATTAAAAGCTCAGATGTTTCAATGAGCCTCAGCCACCAGCAGTGTAACTGTAATCCCATAATTATCTTTCGCTCTATCTGGGTCTATAAAAGTTTATTTAATGTATTTTCTCGGCAATAATTGAACTCCTATGATCGCCACTCATGCACTGCTTGGACACGCACACATACAACATTGAGATATCCACTAATATATCGAGTTATTTTTTAAAAAAAAACAAAAAAAAACTCATGACTGGATGGAAGATGCATCTCAGAAGTGACGAGCAGAATAGCTCAGGCAAAATATATTCTGAAAAAACTATAGCTAATATAAAGAGACACCAAGATTGTCGCTCCTTGACAAACAGTACATGTAAGCACTTCAGCATACGTCAGAAGCACATGGTAATATAAAGTATGTTATGGGGGGGGGGGGTCGCGGAGTACAGTATTTTAATATTTAACAAGTTCGTTGTTCATATATATACAGAATGGTGTTAAAGTAGGTATACATATTTGTTAACGTTTATTTAGCCATTGTTACACAGTAATTAATAATTACAGCAATAGTATATAATAAGTGCATGTTATTATTAACCACTACTACTACTACCATAATGATGGTTAAAAACAACAAGTGATACAATCTGTATGAATCAAGCACAAAAAAAAGCATTTAGTTTTTTTTTCTTCTATTTTTAAAAATAAAGATATGTTTTTGAAGCTCAAGAAACTAAGTATAAAACAAGGTTAATAAAGACACACAGGGTTCATTTAAAATACGATTCTATAAGATTTGAAGGGTAAATGTAGTCTCATATCAGATACCGTCATAGGGGGGTGAAGTGGTAGTCTTTACTGTACTAGGTCTCAGCTTTCTAAGTTCACTCTTAAACAACATATCCTACCTTTCGCATATTCAGTTATATATCCAATATACAGTCATCGCGTATACTGTGTTTACTGGTAAATAAGCACATAACACTAATGTACATTTTTTCGCGGGGGGGGGGGGGGGGGGAAAAAAGAGAGGGGGGAAGAATCTTTAGTAAATTAAACAGCAACGACCAAAAACAGCAAACAGGTGTCTCTGCGTGAAATGATAGCATTGATTCGCGGTGCGTCACGAAATGCGACCTCATTTGATAAAATGCTAATGCATGATTCTTAACTTCCATTAGCATTCGCGTCCAAAACTAGCATTAACGCTATCTCTTTTGTCTCATTAGCATACCCATCAAACAAAAAAAGGCAACTTTTTGATCGATTATGCTGATGGCACCAGATATGATCCAGTGCCTGTGAATGTCCCATATTAAAACAGTTTCAAAATGTGAATACCATGCTAGGGACGCGCTCAAAATATGACATGTTTCCAGTGTCACCACATGCCATCTACTGTGTTCACAAGTTGCTGCACTTTACGGCTGCTTTCGATGTTTTGTTGGTGCACAATAATACCAAGAGAGTGTGTGGGGAGAAAAAAAAACCCAGAAAAAAACAATGTTAGTGTGATTGAGTGTTGGATAGTTGGACGAGATCTAATGGGACAACTGAGGACGATTAAGTAAACATGGTGCTATCACGTGACAATGTATTCCTGATATGTACAGAGTCAACGATGAGACGATAGGACTGCACAGTTCCGCTTTATACGGGCAAACACGGGGAACTGTTACTAACTCCATTGACTGACCGACTCGGAACATTTAGGCTAAAAACTATATGCTGGTTTGATAGTTTATGTAAAAGTGAGGATCAGACTGACAGAAAACTGTACTATTTGTTTATCTCTCACACATCGTACACAACAAGTCAATCAATCAATACCCTTGGGCCCCCCCAAGGAGCATAGGCCTTCAATCAAAACAAACCAAGTCCTCCTGTCACGTGCAATCAACACAAACCAAGTCCTCCTGTCACGTGCAATCAACACAAACCAAGTCCTGTCACGTGCAATCAACACAAACCAAGTCCTCCTGTCACGTGCAATCAACACAAACCAAGTCCTCCTGTCACGTGCAATCAACACAAACCAAGTCCTCCTGTCAAGTGCAATCAACACAAACCAAGTCCTCCTGTCACGTGCAATCAACACAAACCAAGTCCTCCTGTCACGTGCAATCAACACAAACCAAGTCCTGTCACGTGCAATCAACACAAACTAAGTCCTCCTGTCACGTGCCATCAGCACAAAGTCTTCCCATGTCTTCATCCTTTTCATTTCTATATCCAGTTCTTTTCTCCATGTGATTTTTGGTCTACCTCTGCCTCTCTTTCCCTGTGGAATCCTGAACAAAGACTACCTTGTAATGCTATCAACAGGTTTCCTCAATGTGTGTCCAATCCATCTTCTTTTTCTCCTTTTTTTTTTAAACGCTGGCACTCATATGGTTCCTATCACATTCACACTGGTCACCTTACCGTACCGCCTCAAGACGTATGAATAAGTCAACTAAATAAAATAAACCGCATTTAAAAAAAACAGTAATTAAGTATAAAAGATAACTGCCCAACAAGTGAGATCTATATATATATAACAATCAAAGAGTCAGTGAGAAGTGTCTGAAAAGTATCAACTCTAACTGGCCGTGTGAAATTCATGTGGTACATCAAGTGCAATTACTGTTTTGACAACCAGGCTCCATGTATTTTGACAATCTACAATGTCCTGAGGTTAGACTATGTGATAAGAGGACCCCAATAAGTATTGTTATATAACCCCCAACCCCACACACACACACACACACAAGGTCATGAGGTTAGGCTATGTGATAAGAGGACCTCAATAAGTATTGTTATATATCCCGCAACCACACACACACAAGGTCCTGAGGTTAGGCTATGTGATAAGAGGACCCCAATAAGTAGTTATATATCCCCCAACCCCACACACACACACAAGGTCCTGAGGTTAGACTATGTGATATGAGGACCTCAATAAGCATTGTTATATATCCCGCAACCACACACACACAAGGTCCTGAGGTTAGGCTATGTGATAAGAGGACCCCAATAAGTAGTTATATATCCCCCAACCCCACACACACACACACACAAGGTCCTGAGGTTAGACTATGTGATATGAGGACCTCAATAAGTATTGTTATATATCCCGCAACCACACACACACAAGGTCCTGAGGTTAGGCTATGTGATAAGAGGACCCCAATAAGTATTGTTATATATCCCCCAACCCCACACACACACACACAAGGTCCTGAGGTTAGACTATGTGATATGAGGACCTCAATAAGTATTGTTATATATCCCGCAACCACACACACACAAGGTCCTGAGGTCAGGCTATGTGATAAGAGGTCCTTAATAAGTATTGTTATATTCTCTCTCCCCACCCCCCCCCCCCCCCCCCCCCCCCCCCCCCCCCCCCCCCCCCCCCTCCCCCCCCCCCCCTCCACTGTGACCACTAAAGCATATTAATCAGATGAGTTTTCCTTGGCAGCACACTAATTTTGATCCTTTTTTCTTCAAATGCCAGGCCGGGTGACGTAGGCGATCATGTCTTTACACAAATATCTTAGTGCAGACTTAAAAAACAAAAAAAAGGCAATCGTGTGAATGTTTTTACTTCTTTAGCTGCATATATTACTGTTCTTACAGTCTACACGGCGCTGTTTGTGCCTTCACTGTCCTCAAATACGCACTCTTCGTCACCAATTTCTCGGTTATGTACTTCAAACTCTCCTCATGATCAATCAATCAATACCCTTTAGCTCCCCAAGGAGCATAGGCCTTCAACAAACACATGCCAAGTCCTCCTGTCCTGTGCCATCCGCTCAAGTTCTTTCCATGTTTTCCTCATCATTTTCACCTCTGTATCCAGTTCTCTTCTCAATGTGTTTCTTGGTCTATCTCTGCCTCTTTCCCTGTGGATACCAGAGCAAGGACAGTCTTGTAATGCTATCAACAGGTTTCTTCAATGTGTGTCCTATTCATCGCCAGCGTCTTCTTCTCTTGTTCCACTGGCACTTGTCTGGTTCTTGTCATCAATTCCACATTTGTGACTTTGTCATACCATTTCGGTCCTTCTATTCTACGCAAGCACCCGTTTATAACAGTCTGTAGCTTTTTGGTTGTTGTTTTAGTTGCTCTCCATGTCTCAGAGCCATACAATATGACTGACTTGACATTTGATTTGAAGATTCTTATTTTTGTGTTGGACTTGATTTCTCTTGTTCTCTATATGTTTCCCAATGCAATGAAAGCTCATCTTGCTTTTTGTATTCTTATTTTGATATCACTGTATGTCCCTCCAACTTTGTCTATATTACTGCCAAGATATGTGTACAAGTGTACAATTCTACATCTTTTAGTGGTGTTTCTTCAAGTTCAACCTTGTTATCATTTCTTGCATTTATTCTCATAATCTTTGTCTTTTCCCTGTGTACTTTCAGACCCAATTGTTATGGCCTATCATCGAGAATTTTCGTTTTCTTTTGCATCTGATTATGGTTATGGGACAGAAGAGCCAAGTCATCTGCAAAATCCAGATCATCAAGCTGTTTAGTCAGATTCCAATGGATTCCATTTCTGTTGTGTGATGTCGATGTTTTCATAACTCAATCTACTGCTAGTAAGAAAAGAAATGGAGACAAGAGGCATCCCTGTCTCACTTCCATTCTAATCCTAAACGGTTCTGTAAGTTGTCCTTCATGAAGAAATATGCATGTCATGTCTTCATAGGTCTTTATTAAGTTAATGATCGTCATGTGAACTCCATAATGCCTCATCAATTTCCAAAGACCCAAAGATACAGCAATAGAGAATGCAGTCAGCGACTCATAGCTTGACTGCTTGCGTCAGGGTTAGCGAACCAGAGCTGACCAAGACCCTACTCCACCTCCACGTGGTGGTCCTGGAAACAGGCTGCATCATTGTAGTCTGGCTGAAAGAGTAGGGATCGAAGTGGGAAGGCAAACCGGTCCCCAAAAATGCCGTGCTGAAGTCGGATGTGCCGGCCGAAAGGCGCAGATATCGCAGCTCTGCTGTAAACAGACACAACGCAACCAATGTCCTTTTCAGGACGAACGAGGAAGAAGAATTTCCAAAGTGATTCTCTGTCTACAATGTCAAATGCCTTTTCATAGTCCACGAATCCGATGTATAGCGGCGAATTCCATTCCAACTTTGTTCAACTATTATTTTCAATGTGGCTATCTGGTCTGTACAGGATCTGTTTTGTCGAAAACCTGCGTGTTCATCTCTCAGTTGCTTGTCTATGGACTCCTTTAATCTCTCGAGGATGATTCTGTTTAATACTTTTCCTGGCACTGATAGTACGAACATTATTCCTATATAATTTGTGCACTCTTGTAAATTTCCCTTCTTAAGCAACTTGACCAGATAACCTTCTTTCCATTCTGCTGGTATTTCCTCTCGCAGTAGTTTGAATAATATCTCTGTGGAGGTATCAATATCTCTGTTTTGATGGCCTCTGCTGGAATGCCATCTGGACCAGCTGCTTTTCCATCTTTCAGAAGCTTTATGGCTTTCTTTATTTCTTCTCTACTTGGTCGTTCACAGCTGATTTGTAGCTCCTCATCTGCTGACTGGATGTCTGGGGGATTATTTGGAGCTGGTCTATTGAGAAGTTCCTCAAAATGTTCTGTCAATCTCTTCATTTTTTCTTGTATATTACTAAGCAATTTTTCCGTTCTTATCTTTTATGAGGCCATTTGCTTGCTTATATTTCCCTGTTAGCTTCTTTGTGTTGTTGTACAAGTCCCTCATATTTCCATTGGCTGCAGCTTCCGCTGCTTCCCTTGCCATCTCTTCAATATACTTCCTCTTGTCTCTTTTGATGTTTCTTCTTACTTCTTTGTTTGCTTCTATGTACACTTCATGAGCCTCTGGAGCTTCTGGTTTTGCTTCTGTTTAAATCTGCTTTCTTGTTTTTCCTGTCTTCTATCTTGGTAATGGTTTCTGTTGTTATCCATGCTTCGTGCTGATGTTCTCTTTTTCTCAGTACTTCTTCACATGTCTCGTTCCATATATTTTTTACTTGTTGCCGGTGGTCTTCCGTATCTGTTTCATCTTCCAGCTGTTGGAGTACTTGTTGTAGCGAAAGGTTTTTATGAGTGTAGTTGTCAGTAGTAGTTACTAAAAGAACAGAAGAAGAATTCTGTCTGACAAGAATATAGTCCCAGTATCAGAGAAGAGCACTGGTATCACAGGATAGTCACAGCTGTGAAGGTCTCTACTTCAGATAGTATTTAGATTGAAGTCAGAGCCTAAGTTGCCACCTTGCTATGTAACTAACCTATGATAATCAACAATTCATTATAACTCAAAAATGCAACATTATAAAAGTGACAAGTCAGAGAATTACAATTAACGAATCATTTATTATTTACATCTATCTTTTGGTTCTTTCCTGTGCAATGTATGGATGACGAAATGATGAAAAAGTGAATGAATAAAACGTAATTACAAATGTGCTTAATAGTTGAGTTAATTAATTAAGAAGTCCTTCCTGGAATCTTCAAAATAATATAAAATGTTCCTTTACTACTTAAGTTATCTCATGTCTATTCTTGTGCAGAACTGTTTTTCTCATCCCTACACACTAGTCACTTTGCTTTGACTCACAATTACTGATAGAATGTTTTCACTTAAGAGTACTTAACACTGAAGTGCTGTGACTGTCCTCTGTGAATATGCACAGCAGTGTCAGTTGAAAATCTTGCATTAGACCACCAAGCACTGATGGTGAGGGTCTAAGGCGCGAATCTAGATGACAATATCTGATGCTCCTGTGTTGGTCCAGGAATGCACTTATTGATCTAGTATTCTAGACCTCTGGTGTAGTATGACACGAATGAACCCTCTTAGGATAGATGTAAATCACAGAATAGACTCAGGTTTGGTGATGGAGAGCTGCACGGCAACAGATGTAAAGTTTAGCCTTGACGAGCGTCTCTTTCCTTCAGTCTATCTGTATTCTGCTGTGTGTGTGTAGTTTGAAATTTCCATTGCTTGCCTTTTTAAACTGGGGGAGCGTGCGTAACGGAGAGCAATGCGGTGTCACAGTTTCCCAAGCTGTCTAGTTCTGCGTTTTTGTGTGCAGATTCGAGCAAGTGTGTTAGTTTGGTCCAGAAAACATAGTAGTTCTGCTCAACCCAGGCATCTACTACCTTCATCTATATATCCTTTTACTGGGACGATCCTTAGCTTCCTTTGCATCTGTGGTCTTCCTTAATTCGTTTTGTCTACGAATTGTAGCAAATTTTGAAGACCATTTTCACACTATCTTCTAACGTGCTGGCCTACTTTACCTCGCATATCTCCGAAATTAAAGTACATAGCAACATTTCCTATCGAAGATAACAGCATGGCCTTCCCCTTCATAGAATGCAATAAGTTCTATTACTTTTCTTCACTTCATCTGTTTGCAATTTATATAAATCCATGGTACCGCTAACACAAAATTTCCTTCTACTATCACGCTGTTACTGAGGCGTGTTTCCAAGAGCAGACACACAACATATATACACACAATCTATCACCCTTTCTCAAATCTGATCTGGGACCTAAGACGCGTCAACAGTGAGAAATGCAGTTAGCGACCCATAGCTAGACTGCTTGCGTCAGGGTCAGCGGAACCAAAGCTGACCAAGACCCTACTCCACCTCCAAGTGGTGGTCCTGGAAACAGGCTGCATCACTGCAGTCTGGCTGAGTGAGTAGGGATCGAAGAGGGAAGGCTAACCCGGTCCTAAAAATGCCGTGCTGAAGTCGGATGTGTCGGCCGAAAGGCGCAAATATTGCAGCTTCGCAGTAAACGGACAAAACGCAACCAATGTCCTTTTCAGGATGAACGAAGAAGAAGATATCCCACATTATTCTGTTGTCAATAGCTATATATGCTGTTGTAAATTTCTTGAGTTTTAATTTTGTTTTAGCCAACAGTAGATGGTGGTCTGATACCACATCTGCTCCTCTACATACTTTTACATTATGCAATGATGACCTAAACTTCTTACTTATGCATATATGATCAATCTGATTCTCAGTTCTGTGGTCTGGTGATATCCACGTTGCTTTATCTATTCTTTTATGTGGAAATACGCGTCCTCCTACAGCTAGTTGATTTGAAACACAGAAGTTAGCTATTAGTTCCCCATTCTCGTTCATCATACCTAATGATTTCCCATGATTTCTTCAAAGACGGTGTTGTCTGTTCCTATTTTCGCGTTTAGGTCCCCAATCAAAATTGGGATGTTGTCGTGAAACATTCTAAATCCACATATATAAATTAAAAGGTAAATGTAAAGCCTTACACATAAATTCAATAAAAGGGAAAGAAGAATGGTAAAGAACAGTGCTGTCACAATGACTGTACTCGAGATCCCCCTTTTTTTTTCTACTTCGTCTGAAATTTGTAATGCTTTCACGTTTGATAGTAAAGCCTATAGCAGCATACACGCCTTTTTAACAATAAAACGTGTACTGTATTTCTTAGAAAACCTTGAGATACGCAAGGTGATTAATGACCTAGATTAATACTAGCATTAATTTCATTTTATACACTGCGTAATGAAAAGACAGATGAACTTAGGGTAGAGAGAGAGGGCTGAACGGAGGAACGTATGCAACACTAACACGCGTCTCGCGATATAAAATTAATGCCACCCCCAAGCGTAAGGCATGAAGCACTAACTTTTTTTTCAAATAGACAGTGATAAAAAACACTACCAATACGAGGGTTAGGTTTAAAAACCTGTTTAATGCTTATTAGTAAACATGACATTATACTGTTTTATGTCTGAAAGCCTGACAGTACCGAGACACCACATCGTATCGAAGTGAACGGGAGGTAGAAGAAAATGCATATTTTGAACGCAGCCACTTAGCTCCATTAAATTTATATATTTGGGTTCCTTAGGACTTGCTGACAAAGAATATGTTAAGTGTTACGCAAATAGTCTAGGAATTAACAAATTATAGCCAAAAGAAAATAGTGAGGGTGTCTGACAGCACCAAATCATAATCGCACAGTGGCATGTTTTGAAACCACCATTTTACGGGAAATAGGCCAACATGTTAAATCCGATTTGATTGGCGGGAAGTATATGTAAGACGAAACACGATTAGTCGGACTGCAAATACTAATTTTGGTTGTTAGGGGAAACGTAGGAAGGGTAAATTTTTTCAAAAGCTTGTGTAAACATGGTCCTATTGGCTAGACCCGCTGATATAGTCAATTAGGAGCGTCTGTTCAGTGCCACATTTTAGAATAAACTTACTAAGAAACAGTGCGTTGAGATCCAGCTCATATTTTTCTAAATAAAAGCCTGGGACAGAGGCAGATCGGAATTTGTGCCATAATTCATCGCCAGTCAACGTATTTGTTTATTATTTCCATGAATTGTGGTAAGATTGACATATTTGATATCTTTTTGATGAAAATTGAATGTGAATTGATAATTTATGTCTGTATATGTGTGTGGTTCAGTAGCAAACATAAGGCAACGCCTAGATATTACTCCAACCTGAACAAAACTTGTTGGAGAGAAGTATATCTGCATGGGATCGCCAAATAGTACACTGACACCTATCTTATTGACTAGAAGGAACTAATGCTGGAATTGCAGAGGCGTAGTAACCATTAAGGAGAAGAATACTGGTGTAAATTGTTTCAGATGAAGCTAGCAGTTGGCCTACCGCTCTGAACTCAGTGTTTGTTATGTATTGTGTTCAGTGTGGAAATAGATTATAAATTAGTTCTGAAGTAGGAGGTACAACCTTCTTGTTTCAGGGACCGTGGTCCTAACTTATTGAAGCAGCACCTGGTCTGAGTTTTGCTGAATCCAGAGGCTGATAGCATACCCCTTGGTCCAGATAGCGACTAGTGAGGTGTCTCAAGAACACAGTGAAGCAAGCGAGCAGAGGAGACTGTTTCCTGCCGCCCTCACAGAAGATAAGATTCTGTGGCCAGAGCAGCTCAATTTTATGTACCCCCCTCTAAAATTGACAGAATATTAAAGAAAGAGGGACAATAAATTGTTTCAATTGACAGGAACTGTGAACTTTTCCCAATACTATTTCCACCATAAGCAAACACTTGAAGTCATGATGACAAACAACAACCAAGCTTGAACAAGCCAGTATTACCTCATAGTACTACATCACAACTTACACACATATAATAATAATAATAATAATATATGTCAATACAAAGAGTCTATCTATAAATTGTGTACATATAACTTGTAATTACATTTGACTGTGATTCCTGGTTCACTGTGTAGTTGAATCAGGATATCTATTATTGAAAGGAATTAATACATATATTTTTAAACTTTAACACTTGACTCATTTAAGATAGTCTTATAGAGTGTTATATGTGTGTGAGTGTCACAGTGTTGTAAAGTGTTGTGGAATAAATTAAATTGTTTATCTGTCTGTTGTTGTTGTGACTTACACTTCATCATTATCATAACCCTAGACATTCAACGTAGTCATCACAATATTCCAGAATAATTCTGACTGAGGTATAAATGTGGTAGCAAGTAAGGTCATCTGTAATACACCACACTTATTAGATACAGATACCTTCACAGCTGATCTCAGTCATTACACTAAGTCCCCTATAACTATTTATATCATCCCACTTTACCACAGATGTCCTTTCTTTTCTTTCTGTCCAAGACATTTTGTAGTCTGGTGTAAAAGTAGTCTTTCTTCGATTCTTCTTTATCATTTGTTGGTGCATAACACTGGATGATATTTATATTTACTTTCTTTTTAGCTGATTTAAACCTTGCTGTTATAATTCGGGGTACCATTGCTTCTCATTCTATAAGTGCCTTTTGTGCTTCCCTAGACAGCATTAGAGCCACCCCTTCACTGTGGTGGGCTCTTTCCTCCTCATGTCCTGAGGACAACATTATTTCTCCTGTGATCAATCTCCTCCTCTTTATGCCCTTGCACCGTGTCTCAAAGAGACCCAGGATATCAATCCTGTAATTTGTCATTTCTGCTGCTACCTGTGCAGTTTTCCCTTCTTCACACAGAATGCGAACATTCCAGGTGCCAATCCTGGATATTTTCCTAGACGAAAAAAGGTTAGTCGGCAATCCAGAGTCCTTTCGGCTTTCTCTGGGTTGTTTCATGCGCCTCCTTTCCAGAGGACCTTCTGTCTTGGGCTGCTGAGTTGATTTATATTCTGTATTTGACTTCTCCATGTTTGTTGACGTTTTTTGGTAACAGTTTTTTACGGGATGGGGTAACCAGCCCCATGCCCAACCCTCCTTAGTCGCTTTTTATGACATGCATGGTAGGGTACAGTGTTACTATTCTTTGCTCCCATTTCGGGGTTTCAGTAACACACGGGTGCTCCTCATGATAATTATTTATAATATCTTGGTCACATGACTCATGAAACTAACTGTGCGATGGTCTTTACACGCGGTATTTCCATATATATTTCGTTATGCAACTAAAATGGATGTCTGAATTATAATGTCTCTGTATTTTATGTTTTCCGATTGTGCAAATGATGAACCTTCATTATCTTTACATCTTTGTGAACCATATATAAGAAAAACTAATGAATAATTATTAAAAAGCATAGAAATAAACACTAAAACCTCATTAGCTGGCTATTAATTCAGAATGAGAAATAAGAGTACTTTCTGTTGCCTTTTTCCTCTCACTCTTTTTTAACTCTTTCTAAAGCAGTGGTGGATAACCTAATTTGCTCCTCCCGCTACGGGTGTGGGGATTTAAAAGCGAAATTACTCACCCAATACACACATTTACAAAAGTTGTAATAACGATAGAAAGGTTTTCACTCAATCAATCCTTATTTTCTTTTATATAACCACATTTCATGAGCCTCAATTCCGTCTTCTACGTGTGTATTCACTGCCCATTTGTTCAGCAACATACAATAATTAAGATTATTTATAACACCTGCTGACTCTCATTTTCAAATGGTTATTTATTTAGATATTAACATGGGTCTCATGTTGAGGAATGCAAATTAGTGATCCCAGGGCGATTTTTGAAAGTATAACTCTAAGTGCAGAACATGCATGTCGGCTGCAGATCCACGTCTGTCTAACGACAGCGCAGTGACAATTTCATTGCAGGAATTTGCACAGACGTGGAATGCATGCACACCAGTGTGCAAGCTAGTCTTTTTTGTCGTATTCATCGCTCTCAAATAACCTCATCTCACTCTCTCTTGTAAAGCTGGAAGTTCGTCCTAGGTTTCTCTCTTCACTGGCACTGTTTCTTCTCAACTCGACACCCCAGAACCAGAGCACATCATGTGCAAGCTCTGCATAGTTGGAGAGCCCCCCTGGATGACGGGGAATGCACAGTATGCCACCCCACCTATCCCCAACTGCTAACTTAGAACCAGAAGTGGGGTCCTCTGGATACGTGCCAGGCCAGGATAGAATGCCTGGGAAAGAGACTGGAGCTCAGAACTCCCCAGCTCAAAGTTGCAGGATGGCAGAAAAGCCACGGGAAAGACAGGTCTATTTTTAAGATAATGCAACCTATTTTCACCATACGAGCTCGGACGCCGCCTCGGTAAACAAGGTCCGCGCAGAGCAGTGACACCCCAGGCTGCTTGCGAATAGTCTACTACTGGGAACATAAACATAAACAAATTAGGGATGAGCCCACTCTCCCGTTGAAGAGGTGCTGAAGTCGTAGATACTGGGCCAGAAGGCGCACCGGAAACCACAGTATCACGCAACTCGCTTTTTTTCTATGGATGAGTACACCGTCAAATAAATCTCGTACTGGTGCTCGCCCTGTGGAGCTCCACCAGGCAGGTGCAGTGCCGGGCTCTGTGCCTCGACAGAGCCCACCCTCAGCTACCGGAGGACCCTCTAGACCGTCTTGTGGAGTCAGCAGACGGCAGAGGAGAACTACTGACCGAAACAAAACAGAAAAAGAGAAACCCAGAGTGCCACTTGTCATAATGCACTGGAATGCAGAGGAAGTGAACAGCAAGCAGGCTGGATACAGCAAAAAGACGGAGCTGGAAAACATCTTGTATGAGAAGCAAGTCGGTGTTTGCTGTATCCAAGAGACTCACTTGAAAGCAAATCAAACCTTTAAAATAAGGGGATATCAATGCTTCAGATCCGACAGACAAGATAGACGAAAAGGAGGAGTACTTACTCTTGTAAGGAATAACATTGATGCACACGAAAGGAAAACCTACATGGACGGAGCAGAATATCAGCTGTTGCAGCTAAAGGTAGACAAGATGGAAATAGAACTTCTGAACTATTACTGTCCAAACAACAAACCCCTGAGTCTCAGCTCTATACAGGTACCAGCCACCTACTTTATAGCAGTTGGAGACTTTAATAGCCACTCCCAGAGCTGGGGCTATAACCATTTAGATCACAGAGGTGAAGAGGTTGAAACATGGCAAGATGACCACTCCCTAATCCTAGTCAATACTGCCACAGATACTCCTACCTTCTACTCCAGAGGATGGCACACAACTTCAACTCCAGATATTGTCTTCGCCACCCCAGATATAGTTGGACTTATTAGTAGAGAAGTAGGAGACCAGCTAGGAGGAAGCGACCATCGCCCAATCTTTCTTACTGTCTCAGTACAGGCCCAGCCATTACAAGATGGAATTACAAAAAAGCCAACTGGGGTTTATTCAGGCATCAGGTGAACACGCTGCTGTCTGACCTCAAGGTACAGAACAGAGACATTAATGAAGTGGTAAAAGACTTCAACAGATGCATACTTCAAGCTGCAAAAGAAACCATTCCCAAAGGATGCCGGTGTAACTACACACCATACTGGTCCAGCACACTCCAAGAACGCCAGGAAGCTATGGACAGGGCTAGAAAGGACGCAGAGTCTCAGCCTTCACTTGAAACTCACAACAAATGGAAAAAGGCCGTAGCAGAGTTTCAGAGAACAAAGCTAGAAGAAAAACGGAAAAGCTGGAGAACTAAAACGGCATCGCTGAACCTTGAGAAAGACGGCAAGAAACTTTGGAGATTAGTCAAGTCTCTAAATGAAGAGCGTTCCTCGCCTAGGCAGACTATCACATTGGATGAAGGTGGCAAACTTCTCAGAGGAAAACAAGCTGCAGACCTGTTTGCTAGAAGATACAGTTCAGAAAGCAACTTATCCATTAACATAGACCATCAGAGAGAGATAAAAAAAAAAAGAAAAACTGGCAACCACGAGACATACAGATGCTCCTGCCCCAATGAGGGAATCCATCACACTAGGAGAACTACAGAATGCTATTTCCAAGCTTAAAGTTCCAAAAGTCACCCGGCCCAGATAAAATCAGCAATGAAATGCTAGTAAATCTGAGCTCAGCAGCAAAGACAAAACTGCTTGAGATATTCAACCACAGCTGGTTGAAAGGAACGGTACCCCAAGTATGGAGAGAAGCCATCACAATATCCATACTAAAGAAAGGGAAATGTAAGACCGAGGCTGCAAGTTATCGGTCAATCAGTCTCACAAGCTGGCTTGGGAAGACTATGGAGCGAATAGTCAACCACAGATTGAAATGGTATTTAGAGTCTGAGCAGATACTGGTGCCGGAACAAGCTGAATTTAGAGAATGCTACAGTATAGAAGACCAAGTTACTTACTTGTCTCAAGCAGTAGAAGATGCCTTCCAGGAGAAGAAAAAGGTCCTAACGATCTGGGTCGACTTCATGCAGGCCTTTGACAAGGTGTGGAAAGATGGCCTTATTGCAAAACTTAGGAGAAGTGGAATCCAAGGCAACATGATAAAATGGATTCAGTCATACTTGCACAACAGGAGAACTAGAGTCACTCTTGATGGTCTGCAGAGCAGAAAAGTGTTGCTCTATCAGGGGGTACCTCAAGGAGGAGTAATTTCTCCAACACTCTTCCTTGTTTACATCAATGACCTGGTGAAAGATCTCAACGCTGGAGTGAAATCTGCCTTATATGCAGATGACCTAGTACTCTGGTGCGCTGATGAAAACGTCACCACAGCAAATTATAGAATGCAGCGGGCAGCAGACACGCTAGTGTCATGGGCAGAGACATGGCTTATCACAATAAACACAGACAAAACCTCCACAACACTGTTCTCCCTTGCCCCCAAGGACAAAGCAGCTAACATATACCAAGGGACAACCATGATCAAGGAAGAAAGCTACCCCACCTATCTTGGGGTGAAATTTGACCAAAAGCTAACATGGAATAAGCATATTGAAAATGCAGAGGGAAAGGCCCGAAGACGACTAGGCATACTCAGAAAATTAGCAGGTACCAACTGGGGAGCAAATGAACGAACTCTAAAGAAGATTTATAATGGAGTAATAAGGCCACACTTAGAGTTTAGCTCAGCAGCATGGTCATCAGCTGCTAACTCACATCTGCAGTCTTTGGACAAGGTGCAAAATCAAGCTCTCAGGCTCATTACAGGAGCCATGAAAACTACACCAATATCAGAGATGCAGAAGGTTGCTGGATTACAGACATTGTCCCATAGAAGAGACACAAAAACCATGATCCAGATGGAAAAGTACAACAGTATGCCAATGCACCCAATGAAGGCAAGACTAGATGATCTGGCATTGGGACGTCTAAAACGTAGCAGCTTCGTGCATCGGGGAGAAAGACTTAAAAGACATATTCAAGAAGACCTATCCATGAAGACAACACCGCTGAAGCCCACCTTATAACCTGTACCATGGGAACAGGCCAGCAGTGCCCTCCAAATTAATACATCAGTCAGTGGTCTCACAAGTGAATGTGAGTATAATGATCTGCAAAAACGAACTGCTACGTTGAGTATGATCCAAGAAAGCTATCCTGATCAATCATGGATACATGCCTATACAGATGGATCAGCAACAAATGCTGTTAGGAATGGAGGTGCCGGTATCTTTATCTCATATCCTGACAACCACTATGAGACTAGGCACATTCCCACTGGTAAATTCTGTTCCAACTATACAGCTGAGGTTCAAGCTCTAGAGCAAGCTGCAAATATGATTTATAACACCAACTCTGACTGCCACCAGGTTGTCATCCTCACAGATGCACTGTCTGTCCTGCAAGCTCTCAAAGGTGGTAAACTCCCGCATCTGAGAAATGAACTAAACAAGGTAGCTGCCAAAAAGAGAACCATACTTCAGTGGGTACCATCTCATTGTGGTGTACCCGGAAATGAAAAGGCAGATAAACTTGCAAAAAAGGGAGGAGAATGTGAACAAGAAGATAATGAAGTCACACACTTTGAGAAAAAGAGAGCTATCCAGACTATCAGAAGAGAACAGAATCAACCGAACGACGACTACCACACTCTTAATCGGCAGGGACAGATAACCATTTTTCGCCCCAGGACAGGGCATAACAAACTGAATTAACACATGCACAAGCTACGATTGTCTGCTTCACTACTGTGCACATGTGGATTAAACGAACAAACTGCTGAGCATGTTCTACAGGATTGTCCTCTGTATGATCAGTTAAGAAAGATATACTGGCCCAATGACTCAACACTAAACTCAAAGTTATATGGAGCTAAAGAGGAACTTCAAACAACAGTCGAATTCATCATGAGAACTCGTCTGACAGTGTAAACATCAAAGATGCGATCGCAAGAAGAAGAAGAAGGAGAAGACAGACACATATATGTCTGTTCAATTTTCAATCTCTTGAACAGACGGTACTAGAATCTGCAGTCTCAAGCTACTAACTCAGATTAGCGTATTTCTAATTTCTGACGGGGAAAAAAACATGTGCCCATCCAGTTGAAGCTATGGTGAAGCTAGATTTGGGAATTAGTGACAACCTCACTGGGTGATTGCGCTGAAAGATGGTAGCGCCTGTCCACACAAGACAAAGACCTTAAAATACTGTGTCCAGTAAATGATAGTAGACTAAGAACAGTAAGAACAGGACAGAGGGTAGGTTTGGTATTGTATAAACGTTTATAACACATAAGGAAGGGAAACCCGAGGCCTGTAAACATTAAATTAATATGAGACAAACATAAAGGTATGTTATCAGGCACTCGTAGGAAATAAAGAAGTAGAACACTAGACAACAGAAAAACCACAGACATGAGTGGCTTACCCAGGATTCGAACCCAGGACCTTCCGAACGGCACCCCCGCCTAGCTACAGTATTTGTTTAAATGTTCCTAAGCGTCGCACATTAGAAAAGTTAGAGGGTTCTTCAAAATCACAGTCCTTGTATTCTTATAACTAAAGGTCAAGGTAGTCCCACGGCCGTAGGGGAGTGAAGCGTTAAAGACTTCAATATACAAGGTCCAGTTTCAAGAGTTGGAGGTGACCGGTTCCCTTCCTCGCTGGTTTTTGCCTTTCCTAACTCAAAAGCAGAGTCAAATACTCATTTACAGCTGGATTAACTGGAGCGTGACGACACCGTGTTTCGAACCCGATACCTTTATCGCGAGAGGCCAGCGCTCCAACCACTCTGTCAACTGGATTTCTTTAAAACTAGTCAACAAACTGTCGACTAATGTCAGCTGTTCCATTTCGAATAGAATTTACATTTCTCACAAATGTATCATCACATTTTTCAGCGCGTCATATCCCTGAATCTGACAGCAGGATGTAACGGAATGATGACCACATGGGCCTTTTTTTTTTCTTTTTTTTTTTTTTTTCAGAGTTGCTTTAGTAACCTCGATTGCACTAATGGCTGTTACTGAGGCGTGTTTCCAAGAGCAGACACACAACATATATACACACAATCTATCACCCTTTCTCAAATCTGATCTGGGACCTAAGACGCGTCAACAGTGAGAAATGCAGTTAGCTACCCATAGCTAGACTGCTTGCGTCAGGGTCAGCGAACCAGAGCTGACCAAGACCCTACTCCACCTCCAAGTGGTGGTCCTGGAAACAGGCTGCATCACTGCAGTCTGGCTGAGCGAGTAGGGATCGAAGAGGGAAGGCTAACCCGGTCCCAAAAATGCCGTGCTGAAGTCGGATGTGTCGGCCGAAAGGCGCAAATATCGCAGCTTCGCTGTAAACGGACACAACGCAACCAACGTCCTTTTCAGGACGAACGAAGAAGAAGAAGAAATCTGATCTTATAGTATACCTGCTCTATAATGGAATACGCTTAGTTATCCCACGAGACCAAAACAAAAAACAAACAAAAATTACACAAGATTTGAGTTTCATAAACAATATGAAAAAGAAACGAAAGCAAATTCGCTATTGTTATTATCGCTTCGCCCAATGAGGCGATGAACGACTACGTTGTTGCTCACTCCTGTTCTAAGAGTATGGGTCACTGGCGGTTCTTCTCAAGTGCCTTCTATCGTGGGTGTGTCTCTGTCTCTCTCCCGCTAGCTGCCATTTTCTTTGTTAGTCACCATGTTTCGGCTCCTTGAGTTACATACATGACCACAGCCACATCTCCCCCACCTCTTTCTCTGCTCTATTTTTTAGAATTATCTAGCAGTGTCTATAGAGAAATTGTCACAGTGTGTCCAACTATCCCCATTTTTGTCTGATATCTTTTTTACTTCGTCGATCTTTAAAACTCCGAACAATGTTTTTCATAAGTCTAGAATTAAGACTTGGCAGTCACTTCAAAAAGATGAACAGACAAATGACAATAATGACATCAACATCATCATCATCAGCTGCCATTTGCACAACGAAGGTTGGCTGTTATGGATCTCCAACGTCTTCTGTCTCTTGTCTTGGTGGTGCACTCTTTTTATAGACCTGTCCATCTCTTGATGTTGTCTTCCCACTTATAGCGCTGTCTTCCACTTGCACGTTTGCCTTCAACTCTCCCTTCTAGTATGGTCTTCTGCAAGGTGTTATGCCTTTTAATGTGACCGAAATATTGTAGCTGCCTCGAGAAATGCACTTACTGAGAGCACCAGATATGATATGATGTCTGTGAAGGTTTCGTGTTAAAACAGTTTCAAATATGAATACTATGCAGGGAACGCGCTCATAATGTCTCGCTGCATTCACGCATTTCACCCTCCATCTTACAGCTGTTGTGTGCGTGATGCTCTACCAGCATCCACCCATTATTATGCAAAAGGACAGGTAACTAAACTCGAAGGAATGCTTCAGAGATGCATTCTTCAAGAAATCATGGTCTGTGTGGGTTGCAACAAACGGTGGGTTATACAGAGAGAAACTTGATGGGCAGGACTTGAAACATCTGAACTTTTTCACGCGGCCAAAAGTGAACGAAACCATGTTAAATTCTGGTGTGAATTATTTTCCAACTTCGATCTCCAGACGTTCAACCGAAAGTCATGGTTACAGCAAGTATTTAACATGATGCTAAGATAGCCAAGCCCGCCCCATTTATATACGTGATCGAATTCCTAGTGGCTGATTGGGACAAACAGTAGCGGATATACTTCATTAAACTTTGAAACATTTTATACGGAGTCTACCGTGAACACAGTAGAAGATTGGGGGGAGGGGTGGGAGAGAGAGAGAGAGGGAGAGAGAGAGACAGAGAGACAGACAGACAGACAGACAGACAGACAGAGACAGAGAGAGACAGAGAGAAAGAGAGAGATGTAAGTTGATTATTCCTACACTAAATGTAACATATTTTCTATCATTGCAGCAATGACTGTGATAAAAACAGATAAACAAACAGACCATTTCACTTACGCTGTTCGTAAATTACGGGTCTCAAACAGCCAGCACATTTCAGACAGTACCAGCCATTGAGTTAAGTCTTCAAGAATCGATAATCTATTGTAGACAATTGCTACTGGCAGTACTGAGTTTTGAATAGGTCATTTCATTGCTATCAATGCCACTTCAACTTTATTTCAACCCGCAGTAATACTTGTCGTGGCTTTTGGTTAACGAATGTAACAGGGAAAAATGTAAAGGCCTGCGTGTTACTTTAATGGATGTTCAATTTAGCTTTGCGGTGAAATGCGAGGCTTTCCCGTATTTTCCCGAAAAGCTGGCGGAAATTTCTTTCTTTTTTTTTTTTTTTTTTATTCATCGCAGGTCCTTTCATTTAGACAATTAGTAATATGGGAATATTTTGCCAAACATCTAACGCCTGACAAGACAGTGGTACAACATAAATGAATACTACTAGTAATCTTGTCCTACTGGACAACGCGCACCTTAATTCTTCCCTACTTAGTCTTTATGCCTCAACAAATAAATAAACAACAATAATATAAAAATAAACACTGTGCGATCTAATATCTAAGTTTCAACAATCCATTAATCTTGTCTCAATATTAACTGGTATTATCTATATAAAAAATAGATGTAGACAGTGCTGCTGTCTGGTTCGTGTTAAAAAAAAAAAAAGAAAAAGAAAATTAAATAGAAAGGCAACCGGCATAAAACGGGGAAACCTACCTACCCCCCCCCCCTTCCCCCCCCCCCCCCCCCCCCCCCCCCTCCCCCCCCCCCTAGCTGTCTGCTCGTGGAAGGAACCTGTTGACTTTACTAGAAGTAAGAGAAGATGAGTACTGTACTTATGACGTCTGCGGCAAACTCCGGGAGGCTAGACATCCAATTACTCGTTCTCGACGCCAGATATCGATAGCTTTTTACTTATCTGTTATTGAGTAGGGCGGGGATGGCATGAAAGGTTGACTGGAAAGCCAGAAAAAACTATTACAGGCGAAATGAACAAATGTAAACGCGCAAAGTTATCGCGGTGGACATTTCTTTAGTTTGAGCGGAGAAGAAAATAACTGAAGCGTGCATCAATATCGCAGCCCTGGCAGATCAATCAATCAATGATCCCAGAGGGCGGGAATCAATATCATTGCCACTGTTATTGTTTTGAGCTGGGTTCTTCTCTTAACACTGCCTTCCACACCCTCTCGACTACTGTGGTCACACTGGTTCTGACACTGATTCCCAGAGTTTTATTGTGTGAGGACCCTTTCTTGAAATTAAACAACTTCGGGGGGGGAAGAGAAATCTTAGTCCGACGTTAATAGTGTAAGAATCCGACAATTAGTAAATTACATGAAGTAATAAATCGGTCACCTTTGATAAGGAATTCTAACTGTCTCACTAACATTTTTTATTCAAAATCAGGGTCGAGAGTAAAAATTGTATGCGCGTGTGTCCATGTCTGAGTTTGTATGTCTGTGTGCAAGCGTCTTCGGAATCTGTGCGAGACGGTATTTAATCAGACAACTGAAAGGTCGCAGCGTTTCATGGAATTATCATTTAATAGGTACATCAAATTGTTTCACACAAGCTTTCATTCTGTTCATCGTCTTTCAAGTCATCAAGGAGGAGCCTAGATCTTCGACAGACTTCCTGTCACGTGCCATCAGCTCAAGGTTCTTCCATGTCTCCTTCATCACTTCAATGTCTGTCTCCAGTTCTCTTCTCCATGTGTTCCTTGACCTTCCTCTACCTTTCTTACACAAAGCTTTCATGCACGTTAGGGAAATCACCTTATACCAGAGAAAGTATTTATACCTCATACAAAATGGAGAAGTATGTCAGCAAAATAAACAGCAGCGATGGGACTAACATTCTGTCGCGTAATTTTTCCTCCCTCACGACAGGGCCGTGTGAAAGGTCAATCGCGGTCCATATATGCGAGGGCAATCCTCCACAGAGTGTTTGCCTTCTTTTGGAGAGACGCGCCTCTTTCAATCAGACAGAAGTCACTAGGTTATATAAGAGCGCAACTGTCAGTCAAAAATTACATAACTCTGTGCCAGAGCTCTGACGCAGGGTCGACAAGAACCAAATACCGAAAAGATTCCCAAGTGCTTATCAACTAGTATGAGAAAACCCCGACAATGGCTAGTCATGAGATGAGCAGTTAGCCACGGCAATGGGCGAGATCCCTCTAAGCAGAAATCGACATATACTAGCATATAACTGCGGCAATACATGGCAAGGAGTCACAGGTTACAAGCACAAGGAAGACAAATCACACCCGACAACACAAAAGAAAGCATTCGGCACAGCGGAGATTTGCACACATTGCTGGTAGTAAGAAAACAACGTGTATTTCAAGTTGAACAACCCATGCCATATTTGTCTACGAATGTCTGCTTAGTGCTATCATTATGTAAGTATTCCATTAAAGTCTCGTCTATAGCTGGAATTTATATTTCTGGGAAAAATAAATTTGAAGTCTCTGTACACAAATCTCTACTCTACGATGTATCTGAAGTCATATGATGACTTGTACTATAGGATCGCAAGAGAAGGTTAACTTCCTTGCAAGCCTAATTTGTCCTTTCCTCTCCTGCTCTGCATCCACCACTGCTTTCCCCTCTCTTAGTCTAGCCCAGCCCACTTAGTACTTTTCAAACTTCCACAGCACACTAAAATATTTAAGTATGTGGGTATGGAAACCATTTTTACAATTCGATGCAACATAAGACAACGCTCCCTAATTATTTTTTGTTATGGACTGGTAAATGATGATGATAACTCAACTTATTATTTGTAAAATTGTACGTGTGGGAGATTCGTAATATTTTACAACGTATAATTGTGTATACCATTATATGGTGTATTCTGCCTGGTGCTACGGCACACCAGACAGACATCGGCGGCACATTGGTTGCAGAGCACTGTCAGCTATGTGACTACCATTACCTTTCACCCATGCAAACTCACATCAGGAAAACCTAGCTATACAAAGACACCAGAATAACCTGATAACCACGGACTAAGACGACAGACAACCTGTACAGTAGGATTTCGGTTTTGGCGCCAAGAGAAAGTGCCGACTTGTGCGCTAAGACATAGTTTGCTGATACCATTGACACTGGGTTCAACATTTAGCTCTTGTAAACGCAGGGCAGCGGCAATCAGAATGATTCAGTAAAGCCGTATGCACACAGCAAACCGTTGCATATGTACACAGCATATTAGGTTTGATTGTGTCGTTAGTGATCAGGCTGGAGTTTTTGTTTTTTTTCCCCTTGGTTTCCCCGCACGCATTTTAATCACAAATGTGGTGTGTGGTATGCGGGTGTTTGTGCTTGAATGTGTGCGTGTTTTGCTTTTTATGTGTTATGTGAGCGTGTGTTCTGCTTTTGTGCGTGTCTTTTTTTTTGTTGTTGTAATTTTGTGTGCGTGCGTGTAGCGTATTCTCTTCCTCCCCCCTCCGGGTTGTCAAGTCTTTCTTAACGAGTCTCAAGTCTCTTAGTACAAGTCTCTCGTCGAGTCCGCAAGTCCCTACCACTGGCTTCAAGTCGACCTCAGTCGAGCCTCATTTTTGATCTAACGCTGTTTATAGCCAAAACTGATCACTACAGATATGAACAATATTAATATGTATTTTAGTACTCTGACTATTTTATTTACTGACTTTTTATTCGACCAAAGTTATTTTTCAGTATTACATTTTAGAAATGTTATCTTTTCAAGCATACTAGCCCGCCCCTAGCCTACAACAGAATGGATGGAATAATACACTTGATCATCTTGAGTACGCAGGCGATATTGCACTACTCTCACACTCACATCAGCACATCCAATTTTAAAAAAAAATAGACTGAATAAATATAGCCCAAACGTGGGACTGAGTATCAAACCTAAAGAAGACAGAGGTTATGACACTCAATGTAATAAATCCTGAACCGAAAATATGAAACCAAAAGCTGGTTCAAACAGATACATTTACATATCTAGGAAGCATAGTAGACGGCGGAACAAGCAACGACATCGGTAGCAGAATGAACAAAACCAGAACAGCCCTTGCAAATCTAAACAACATTTAGAAATCTCAGCACAGCACAATCATCAAATCAGATTATACAAGAGCTGCGTACTTTCTGTACTTTTGTATGGCGCTGAGTGCTGGAGAGTAAACAGAAAAAGAAATGTCCAAATTATCCTCATTCCATACAACCTGCCTAATGAAAATTCTTCTAATATTTTGGCCGAATGCCATCTCCAACCAGGAACTGCTTACACGATGCAGTAAAAAAAAAGGCATGCCCACCATCATTGCAGTCAGACGCTGGAACTGGGTTGACCATGTCCTCAGAAGGGACCCTGACAGCATCACCAGAATTGCTATGCTATGGACCCCAGAATGACGGCGAAAGAGAGGCCGACCTAAAGACAACCTGGCGGAGAACAGTGGAGGCTGAGATGCAAAGCATGAACCAGAGTTGTGGCACGACACGAAGGATGACCACCGACTGAGCGAAATGGGGACAGTTTGTTGCTGTCCTACAAGACGCCACTAGACGTGATGGTCACTGACTGCTTTGTCATTAAGAAGCTAAGGATCCAAGAAGAACAAGAATCCACTTGATCAGCACTTAATCTTAACCTTAAGCTAATTTACAAGTTCGAGTCAAATCGCTGTGGTAACTTAAGTCCGACTTGAGTCCGAGTCGATTTACTCGAGTCGTCAACAATACTCTCTCTCTCTCTCTCTCTCTCTCTCTCTCTCTCTCTCTCTCTCTCTCTCTCTCTCTCTCTCTCTCTCTCTCTCTCTCTCTCTCTCTCTCTCTCTCTCTCTCTCTCTCTCTCTCTCTCTCTCTCTCTCTCTCTCTCTCTCAGCAGGGTAAAAGCGCAAGGTGCCAAGAATTCTGTATCCTGATGCCTACTAGTCAACAGAGTTCCTCAGGAAACAACAGAAAGAGAAACTCATTAATGTTTACTTCTATGCCGTTCATGACTTGCCAGTAGTCGTAACGCCAACTGTGGCCACTACCATGGGTCGTGACATGGAAGTTAAAATGTCGGCAGAATTAACACTTGGACAACTCACTGCTAGCAGTAACTACATTTTTTTTTTTTTTTTTGTACGGCAGGGAGAAGGCCATTTCCTCTACAATATTGCATGGAAAACAGAGGCAGAAAAAATGTTAATCAAGCAAGGGTTCTTGCTCCTATCGTAAACACATAAACATCAAACACAAAAACTGGTCTGGTAGCGCATCCTCACACACGACAGCACATGATAACGGATGTGTGTGTGAGCGAGACAGAAAGTGTGTGTGAGTGAGTGGTGTTTTTTGTTGTTGTTGTTGTTTGTTTGTTAGATACAGTACATTCTCTTTGATGGTGGGTTAAGTTAAAGAATAACAGAAAATGAACGATGGGAAAAGTAAAACGGTTGTACAAGAATGTTAAAGTCCACGACAGACAAGACTCAATTCTAACAATAGGGGAAAAAAAAATGATATATAACTTTAAAACAGAGATTATATAACTGGTGAAAATGTGTTCGCGACAATCTTGAGTTCCAAAAGTGAAAACTTTAAATAAATAAAGTGACTATGTAACTGCTGAAAATGTGATAAATAAATATATTTCACTGTTGTTTATGTGTGTATATATGTGTGTGTATATCATTCTCCATGATCGTGAAATGGTTAAGAGATAAAAATGTTGCGAGAGGGGCAGGGGTGCGCAGACAGGTATAATAAATGCATAAGGTTACGTCACATATGTTTGAAATGACTGCACATAACAGTTCAGTTCATCTGTTTTCAGCTGCATTTTTTTGTGTGTGGTTACACCGCGCATTAAGTTTGCAAATGTATGCAACATAATTAATTAATCACGTAGGTTGCCTTAACCAAGCTAATACTGAATCAAGTTACTGTTGACTTACCAAGTCCTGCTTGAGGGCGATGGGCACGTACTGGACGTAGTAGTAGGGGTGCATCCTCAGCCGTCGGTTAGAATGGACCGCAATGGTGGACGGTGTACGGAGCAAGCGCGGGGTGCTTGTACTGCCGACTGGGACGGCTGCAGTAATGACGGCCGATTAGCCCCTCGCCGTCTCAACAAGTGCTGCGAAGAAGTGAGATGCTTCTGTTGCTGACGCTGCTGACGTCGCTTTATGATGGCACTAGCACTAATCTATTGATGATGCGACTCTTGTTGTTGTTGTTGCCGCAGCTGCTGTTAGTGACCAGCTTTCGCCACCGCTCTCAACAGGAGAGAAAGCGCAATAGAGTTCAGTGATGCGAGACTGGACTGGCTGACTGAGACAGCTAGTTGCGAATACAACAGATCTAAATGATGTCCTTTTTAATTTTAATATTCCCACTCACTTCTAGTCCTTGTGGTGAACAACAGCAGCGATCCTGATGTCAATATCTCCGTGTGCTAAAAGTATAACAACTGTTGGCTTGTTCACACACAAACACTCATAGCGTGCACTCTGTGAGTATGACGTTTCTAGGTTGCGCGGGTAGCCGAGCGAGACCCAAAAAAGTACTGGTATTAATCACGTGGTTGCTTTAATTGGCGTAAGTCTCAATTACCGCACTCCACACTTTGGCACAAAGCGCTTTTCACAAGTCCAGACCTACCTTAAGTTACCAATTTCCGTTAATCCTACAGGGCAGATTAAAAAATGACAAGAACAAGTGTATCGTACAAACAGGGAAACGAAGTCCCTGCTCAGGATAAACTAAATTTTAACATTTGATAAACAACATCGACAGCAATCGAAAGGGCAAAGTTCCCTCCAGGTGTAAGCTTACGCTAGGCCTTCCCATTTCAAAACGGCGCACGAAGCAACAGACCAGAGACGGGGATACTAGTCCCAGCAGGAAAACCTGTCCTCTAGATACAGGAAAGCTCGTTACACCAAAAGCAGCCAATGAAGGCTTTGAAAAGACGGAGAGAAAAAACCGCTCAATTTAACTTTTCACCGACCTAGCTAACGGTTCAGTCACGGGCTTTTTATTTCTGGTAACAGCATGCGATTGTATCCGGTTTCCTCGAATGACTATTTGTGCGTTTACAATGTCAAACTTATACAACTGCATACTGTATTGATTATTCTTTAGGACTTGAACCAAGCTTTTCACAGCGCCATGAACCATAAAGGTTTTTTTAGAGATAGAAATTAACCTAGTACACTTAATATTACGCACAGCCCACGAAGATGTTGACAACTGAACGAATACTGCCGTGGGCATAAAAGTACCACTGTGTTGACTTGCAGTATGTTTAGCGAACGCTAGTTGTAGGCTACGTTGGAAATTTAGATGCAAATACTTTAAACATTACGAGCTGCGAATACAGGTATTAATTACACTTATAGAAAATACACATGTATTCGTCAACACTACCGTGGTAGGTATACACGTCTGCACCATGGTAGCAGATAAGCACGTCTACACCACGGTGGTAGGTATATAAGTTGTCTGCATCATAGCACTAGATATACACGATGTCTACACCACAATAGTAGATATACTTTGTCTAAATAAGAGCGGTAGATAACATACACGACGTCTATACTAAAACGGTTAATATACACGATGTCTACGCCCTAGTGGTGGCTATATCTTGTCTACATCACAGTAGTCGATATACGCGATGTCTACACCACAGTGGTAGATATACCTTGTGTACATCACAGTAGTAGATATACCTTGTCTATATCACAGTAGTAGATATACATTGTCTCCATCACAGTAGTGAATATACCTTGTCTACATCACAGTAGTAGATATACCTTGTCTACATCACAGTAGTGGATATACCGTGTCCACATCACAGTAGTAGATATACCTTGTCTACATCACAGTAGTAGATATACTTTGTCTACAGCACAATAATAGATAAACGCGATATCTACACAACAGTGGTAGATATACATAATGTCTACAGCACAGTCGTTGATATACCTTGTCTACACCATAGTAGTAGATATATACATTGTCTGCATCACAGTAGTAGATATATACGTAATATATATATACACGTTGTCTACACCACAGTAGTAGATATGCACGCTGTCTACACCATAGTAGTTGATATATACGTGATATACAGGCTGTCAACACCACAGTAGTAGATATGCACGCTGTCTACACCACAGTAGTAGATATACACGCTGTCTACACCATAGTAGTTGATATATACGTAATAGATATACACGCTGCCTACACCGTCGTAGTAGTTATACACGCTGTCTACACGATAATAGTAGATATACATTGTCTGCACCACAGTAGTAGATATATACGTAATAGATATACACGCGGTCTACACCATAGTAGTAGATATATACATTGTCTGCATCACAGTAGAAGATATATACGTAATAGATATACACGCTGTCTACACCACAGTAGTAGGTAAATACATAAAAGTATCATTTGCGTACGATGTATGTGAGGGTTTCCAGGGTAAACAAGGTGGCTGTGGCAATTGACCTAGAGGATGCTTACAACAGTGTTGACTTTGCAACCTTGATGGATTGTGTAATGGAATGTAGTGTAAACCCATGGCTAACTATGTGGATAGCAGCTGCCTTAACTGACAGAGCAGTTGCATTTCGCTTGGGAACATGGACATCAGAACCACTGCACATTTGCCCAGGATTATCCATTATCACCGGTGCTGTTTAACATCTATACAGCAAAAATAGCTGCAATCCAACCAACAGGTTTGGGACGAACATTAACTTTTGCCGATGACTTGCTCATTTACAGGACTGGTTCAGATAGAAATGAAATGGTTAATAGCATACTTGAGACACTTCAAGCAGTTTCTAAATGGTGCGACGAAACCAGTTCCAATGTCAATCCTAACAAAGCCTGTTTGCTTTGGTGCTCCTTGAATAACTCCATATTGAAAGTAGATCTTCCAGAAATTACGCTCAGTGGACAGAAAATTGAAAGCGAGAACAAGTTGAAATACCTTGGAGTAACATTCGATCGTGGGCCATCATATAAGAACCATGTTGATCACATCATACAGAAGTGCACGAGAGGTCTGGCAGCCCTAAAAACAATGGCTGCAACGCACCTGCAGCAGAGACTACTGTTTCTCTTGTATCATCAGTTGGTCTTGTCTGTAATCGAGTATTGCCTGGGAATACTCACGCTGTCAATATCACAGTGTGAACGATTGGAACGCATTCAAAACGAAGGGATGCGTATAGTCTTGGGCTGCACGCGAGATACCCCTATTGTGATGATGCGCAACATGCTTGGATTGCTGTCAATTAGATCCAGGTATACGATGGCCCAGGTAAAAGCGTATATGCGTGTAACCACAGACACAAGGCATGCCCTGCTTGGGAACATAGCTGACATCAAAGGAGCGAGAATAAAGAGGGGGATGTCATGGATGGAGTTGATCAGCTTATAAATGATAATGCTGGGGATGATGATGCCACTGTGTACACTGATGGGTCGTAATCTGTGGTAATAAATCAGGGTGGGGCTTCTCTGTTAGAGTTAAGGGCAGAACCGTCGCTGAACAAAGCGGGGCTTACATTATAACAACATCCAGCATGAGAATGGAGGTAGAGGCAGTTATTGCTGCCTTAAGATAGCTGTCTGAGACTTTATTAACAAAGGCAGTTATTGTATCAGACTCACAATCCATGCTTCGAAAGGTCCAAAATGGTTGGTTTGATATGAATGGAAAACCTCCATAGAAGCATCGAATCTTCAAGAACTGATATGGATCTACTGTCCTGGTCATGCCGGGGTACGTGGCAATGAAAGAGCTGACAGACTAGCTTCAAGAGCACCCATAAAAGGTGCATTGGCCATGGATAAGGAAGAAATACTGAGAGCGATTCATGTTCGTCTATTAGAGAATGACACTGCAATCGATGAATCATCAAGGTTAAGATTGCTGGAATTCTGCATCAAACGTAAGACCAGCAGGAATGGACGTATGAGAGGACGCATCCGCCGTGTATACAATCAGTGCGCAACAGGAACAATTAGCATTCATACCCTTCGACATTTGCTGAGGGAGACTGAGCAACTATGGGTTTGCACGGAGTGCAATGACGTCGATTCTGATTAACAATAACAATAATAAAATACATTGTCTCCACAACAGCGGTAGATACACGCGCAGTAAAAATATAATCATTTATTTATTTATTTTGGTTACACGCAGCGATACCACACTGGTAAGAATGTTAGCTTTACACATTATGTCACAGCGTAAACACACATGCAATCTACACAATGATAGACGTTAACAATTCACAATGTTCAAGTCTAACCGTAAAACTTATTTAGCTGTACCTATCTGCATCACGTAAGAAGTATACAGTATGCATTATAATGATTGAAGCTAGCGAACGTCTCCGTCTTAATGGTGAAAGTTACACAGTGGCGGAAATAATGTAAGTGGCCCCCGGGCACAAATTAAGTGGAACCCTCATTACAGAACGGGCTCAACAGCTATAATCAATATACTACAAAATGTATTTAAAACTTCTTACTTCATAATTATCACCACCATCATCAGCCACGTCAGCTCCCCAAGGAGCATAGGCCTTCAACAAATCTGTGCCAGGTTCTATATCGTCTGCTTAAGACGGTTCCGTGTCTTCTTCATCCCTTTAATATCTGTCTCCAGAATCTGGGACATGCTATGACGTTTACAAACAACAAGGGAAATTTAAAGGATAGATATATATATATATATATATATATATATATATATATATATATATATATATATATATATATATATATATAAATATATCTATATATATATATATATATATATATATATATATATATATATACATATACATATACATATACATATACATATACATATATATTTGTGGTAAAGTGGGATAATATAAATATTTATAGGGGACTTAGTGTACTGACTGAGATCAGCTGTGAAGGTATCTATATCTAATAAGGGTAGTGTAATATAGATGACCTTACTTGCTACCACATATTTATACCTCAGTCAGAATTATTCTGGAATATAGTGATGACTACGTTGAATGTCTAGGGTATGTATATGATGAAGTGTAAGTCACAACAACAACAGACAGATAAACAATTTAATTTATTCCACCACACTGGACAACACTGTGACACTCACACACATGTAACAATCTATAAGACTATCTTGAATGAGTCACTGGTAAATTTTCAAATATCAATATGTATTAAGTACTTTTCATTAATATATATGTGTCCTGATTCAAATACAAAGTGAACCAGGAATCACAATCAATTTTAATTACAAGTTATATGTACAGAATTTATCAATATGAATCTTGTAGCGACATATTTTATTAATCTTATCCTATGTGTGTCAGTTGTGTAGTAGTAATATGAGGTAATACTGGTGTTGTTTTTTTTTCAAGCTATGTTGTTATTTGTCATCATGACTTCAAGTGTTTATTTCTGTTGGAACTAGTATTGGAGATGTTCTCAGTTCCGTTCATTTAACAATTAATTTCCCCTCTTATTTTTATACAATGTCAGTTTAAGATGGGGTTACATAATGTTGAGCTCCGCTGGCCACATAGGCTTAACTTTCGTGATGGCGGCAGGAAAAGACTCCTCTGCTCGATTGCTCCCCTGTGTTCTGGAGACACCTCACTGTTTGCTATATGGACCAGGGAGTATGCTGTCCGCCTCTGGATTCAGCAAAGCTCTGACCAGGTACTGCTCAATAGCTTTAGGACCACAGTCCCTGAAACAAGAAGGTTGTACCTCCTACTTCAGAACTAATTTATACTCTATTTCTACACTGAGCACAATACATAACAAACACTGAGTTCAGAGCGGTAGGCCAACTGCTATCTTCATCTGAAACAATTTTCACCAGTATATTCCTCCCTAATGGTTACTACGCCTCTGCAATTCCAGCATTATTTCTTTCTAGACAATAATATAGGTGACAGTGTACTGTTTGGCAATTCCATGTAGTTTTACTTTCCTCCGACACCTTCTGTTCAGGTTGGAGCACTATATATGCTTCACCTCATGTTCGCTACTGAACCACACATATATACAGACATAAATTATCAATTTACATTCAATTTTCATTAAAAGATATCAAATATTTCAAGCTTACCCCAATTCATGGAAATAATACAGAATTACGTTGACTGGCACTGAATATAACACAATTTCGATCTGCCGATGTCCCAGGCTTTTATTTTAGAAAAATAGGCACTGGTGCTCAACGCACTGATTCTGTAGTAAGTTTATTTTCAAATGTGGTGCTGACCTGACGCCTCTAATTGACTATATTGGCAAGTCTAACCAATCATGCCAGGTTTACACAGCTTTTCAAAAAAAAGTACTCCTACTCACGTTTCCCCTGACAACACAAGATAGTATTTATAGCCCGACTAATCGTGTTTAGCCTTACATTTCTTGCGCTCCAATCAAATCGGATTTTACATGGAGACCCATTTCCCGTACAATGGTGGGGTGAAAATCTGCCACTGAGCGATTCTGATTCTAGTGTTGTCTGACATCCCTCACTATTTCTTTTGGCTATAATTTGGTAATTCCTAGACTATTTGCGTAACGTTTAACATATTATTTGTCAGCAAGTCCTAAGGAACCCAAATATACAAATTTAAAGGAGCTAAGTGGCTGCGTTCAAAATATGCACTTTCTTCTACCTCCTGTTTACTTCGAATACGATGTGGTGTCTGGGTACTGTAATGTTTTCAAACGTAAACCAGTATAATGTCATATTTCCTAATAAGCGTTTTTTCAGGATTTTAAAACCTAACTCTGGTATGGGTAGTGTTTTTTTATCACTGTCGATTTGAAAAAAGTTAGTGCTAGTGGCCTTACACGCGTGATGGCAGCAATTGTGTATCGCGCGACGCGTGTTTAGTGTTGCATGTGTCCCTGCTTTCAGCCCTCCCTTCTTTCTATCTTTAGTCCATCTGTCTTTCGTTTTAGGTAACGTAGTGTATAAAAAGACATGAATGGAATTTTAAATCTAGGTCAACCTGCGTATCTCAAGGTTTTTCTTAGAAATGCAGCACATGTTTTATCGTAGAAGGCGGGTATTGAAGCAGTAGGCTTTTACTATCAACGTGAAACGTTACAATTTGCAGACGCAGGAGAAAACAAGGGGGATTTCGCGTACAGTCATTGTGACAGCACTGTTCTTTACCATTCTTCTTTCCTTTTATTAAATTTATTTGTTAGGCTTTACATTTACGTTTTAATTTATATATGTGGATTAGAATTTCTCACGACAATATATACATATACATATATATATATAAGCGAGGGTGCCTCCGACCAATACTTTTCGGGGTTTACTCGGTGCTGATGTCCACAGTACGTCTCCGGTTCACCTATGGAAGTTACATACATAGTATTTATACCATAAGGTTCGATCCCCAGTGGAGGTGGGATTTTTTAGACCGCACACGGCTCCGGGGTCGACTCAGCCTCATGAATTGGGTACCAAAGCAACTCTGGGAAGGTTAAGGCGGCCGGCGTGATGCTGATCACATCACCCCTAGTGTGCTGTACGGTCAAGAAAATATGGGCCTAACACCATATTCCCAATATGCCTCAATGGGCGTGTAACGGCCTCCTTTCCCATGTATCATAAGGTTTGTGGCTGAATATAAATATGTACGTACTAAATGGGAACATGCATATCACACAAGTGTAAAAGCGGAAAAGGCATATTTGATGTGCCCGATAGGATGCTGTGACTAAAGGATGCCGTGACTAAAGGATGCCGTAACTAAAGGATGCCGTGACTAACTTACGTTTTAAACAGAAGTTCTGCTTCATTGTGGCGCGGGGCACTTCGTTCAACCAAGACATAAGTTCCGTCCGTTACATTAGGGCGCATGTCCAAATATAAAAGACCTTGTGGTCTGGTATAATACTAACTTTTGTCATGCACTGTTCAACTACGTCAGTGTCTTCTAAGCTGGTTGGTCTACAGAACCATCTCTGTGGGATCCACGATCTACGACTACTTGGCAAGGTCGTCATTAACTATGGTATGATACACACTCACTATGTGACTACTTATTGCAGTGGTTACTCCATATTTTTATAACATACATAACTGACCGGTGGATTAACATTTTTTGTTCGGACAAGGCAGCATTCCTGTAGGGACTGCGGCTTGTTTAACCGACTGAGTAGAAACACTACAATAAATAGCATCACTCGAATTCTAGAAAGAATATAACGGTAGTTTTTTTTTTTTTTTTAAATTCTAATTAAAACGTGATTTAAACAAGGAAGCATGTGTGTGTGTGTGTGTGTGTGTGTGTGTGTGTGTGTGTGTGTGTGTGTGTGTGTGTGTGTGTGTGTGTGTGTGTGTGTGTGTGTGTGTGTGTGTGAGTGTGTGTGTGTGTGTGTGTGTGTGTGTGTGTGTGTGTGTGTGTGTGTGTGTGTGTGTGTGTGTGTGTGTGTGTGTGTGTGTGTGTGTACCGTCATATGGCACGTGGCTACAGCGCTTACTTCCCGAGACAAAGTTACCGGGTTCAAAACAAGGTAGTGTCACGCAGCCCTCTTCTTCTCTGGTCCTTGGCCACTGACTGACAAAGCAATCAGTGGCCATCACGCCTAGTGGCGTCTTGTAGGGCAGCAACAAACTGTCTCCACTCTGGTCCTTGGCCACTGACTGACAAAGCAATCAGTGGCCATCACGCCTAGTGGCGTCTTGTAGGGCAGCAACAAACTGTCTCCATTTTGGTCCTTGGCCACTGACTGACAAAGCAGTGACCATCACGCCTGGTGGCGTCTTGTAGGTCAGCAACAAACTGTCCCAATTTTCCTCAGTCGACAGCCACCCTTCGTGTGGTGTCCCAGCTCTGGTTTATGCTCAGCATCTCCGAGTCCATAGTTCTCCGCCAGGTTACTTTTGGCTGTCCTTGATTTCGCATTCCAGTTCTGGAGTCCACAGCATGGCGGTTCTGGTGATGGCTGCCAACAAAATTCCAGCGTCTACCCGCTATGATGGTGCGCATGTCTTCTTGGTGACAGTTCTTGGTTGGTGACAGTGTTTACGCAGTCTACCCACCTGTAATGGGATACGTGACTCTGCTCGCGGGACAACGATGGCGGTGAGAAAGGGAACCGTTCACCCCCACCTCATACAGCTGATATCTAGTCATGTAAACTCTTTAACACTTCACTCCCCGACGGTATCTATAGAACTACCTTTAATTTACAACAGATGACCTCAAGGCGTACAACCTCAGGAAGTACATATGACCACTATCTTAAGTGCACGGCCTTCAGGTAAAACATCTTGCCTGTTCCCAATATTATAATGTGTTGAAATAGGACCAACGTGCAGTGAACATTGTTTACCAAAGGTAAAACGGACACAAGTAAACTACTTGTCCATGCAACAAATTAAAGTAACCGTGTATTTGTACCTGAAATATCTTTGGGCAATAATACCGTAGTGTCATAAACTGCCTGCCTCACTTGGGACTAAGGGGAGGGGGAGAGAGAGAGAGAGGGGGGGGGGATAGACGCCCAATAAACAATATAGTTTTTGCATCGTTTAAAATGAGGGTTCGTGTACAAGAGTAAATGTCAATGCGGAGTAACCAATCAATCAGTGACCCGTCTTGCTCGGGACCGCCTGGCTACACTTATGGCTCTGCTAAGTCTAGATCAGGGGGTTCCCGATCCAGGTCCGCGTGCGCCTAGAGAGTATGTGAAGCTTGTCAATGAGGTACTTTGAATATTCGGGAAATAACTATTTTATTATTCTAAAATATTTCAAAAGGAGAAATTTTCACGAAAACAGTAGAGGACTGGAGAGAATGAGGCGAGACCTGGGCTCATTCAAATCCACAGCAAGACACTAAACTGGAGACTGAACACGATATGCTGGTAACTCTTTTTTTAAAAAAAAACTGTATCAGGAATAAAATTATTGGTTGACAAGAAACACAATCAAGGATCTCGGTAACTTATTTGACGGTCTTCTGATAAACACGTAACCACTTTATGACACGAATAATGTTACATACCAAATAAAAGATTTCTTTATGGAAAAATAATTTGTTGATTGACGTTTATCTTATAAGCATTTGCATGGTTAACTCTAGAAAGTACTTCATCTCATGCTGAATAGAGGGTACGGAAGGTTTACTAAAAACCTAAAACAGTTGTGAACGCCTGGTCTAAATCGTGAGTGTTTCAGATCAAGGAAGGGGGGGGGGGAGGGGGGGGGGGGGGGGGGGGGGTGGGAAGAAACAGTCATCTACAGCAACCTCATCAAAATTCCGAAGCTCTGGTTCCCATCGTCACATCAGCTGGCCTTGATCAGTAATCGTTTTCACAATAAACTATTTTTATGTTTTACTTACTTACTCAGTCGTCGCCCTTCTACCTTGGGCTGTAGAGGTGTGCCAGAGAGAACGCCATACTGTCCTATTTTAATGTCACAGACCTAAAATTCCATTACTCACTTCCCCCGTCCCCTTTTCCATCCCCATCAAATATTGACTCCTCTGTTTCTCTCCATTCCAAATTTTCTGACTGATGTAACAGTGACGGAACGTTTTCGTGCATTATTTTTCCTTAATTTAATGGTTTGGGTTTTTCCTTCTCTCTTTTACCGTTTCCCTAAGTTTTCTCTCTATCACGGTCCCTTCAATTATTTCACCTTTCCCAGGCAATTAATTTAGCATTCGAGTCAGTGGGCGGTACCTTGCCCAGGCTATCTGGACGAAACTCAATTTACAGGTGTGAGGAAACAAATATCGGATTTCCAGCGTTAGTAGTGTAAGATCAGACTCAATTATGTGTCTTGAGTTTCTTGTTCAGGGAATGATGGAACATCTCATTTTTGTAGCAGACATGAAGACACCAGAGACCACCCCTTCGATCACACAGAAACCCACATAAAAATACAATACATACAATATTCCAGCACTCTCTCAGGTTCTGCCTCCGATAGCTCCATGTCACCAGTTTGAAAGTCAGAGTAGCTATAAAATCAGTTTTGTCAGCTTTGGCCACAGAAAATTCTAAAACACTAGTTAATTATCTAGTGCATTCCTAGCTTAAAAAAATTTAGCAAGAGAAGTACAAATTCTGAAAGCTTCTTCGGAAGAAATAACTATAGAAAGGCCAACTCTGGTAACGCCGACCAGAAAACAAGTTATGGGAAGTTCTGAGCTCAACAACGGGTCTCTTGGCATCAGAAGCTGGTGTTCTTAGCACATTGCTAAGGAAGGCAAACACAGTGTCCCGATAGTCCATCGTGGAAACAGACTGAGGGGTTTATAGAAAAAGAGAGTCACCCCAACCGTCTGGCAATACACTAAGAAAGGATCAGCCAAGCACAGATAAGACCTAAGGGACTGAAAATCAATTCACGGCTATTTGTATTCTGATTTAAATGCAAAGTTTAACTCTATATAAGACTTTGTAATTACATTTCTCTAAAATTAACAAAATTATCACTCAACAACCCCTGTCTAGGATGATCTAATTAAATGTAATATTTGGAGGAAACAAAAACTCATTAATACATTTGTTTGATTTGATGTGTAGCCAGATCACTTGTCTGAATTTAGATTATTATATTATCTCAAAGTGTTGAACAAAAATCTATGTAATAAATGCTATTCCTTATATTTATATAATATAACTACTGAGTATTGTTCAATTCATACTTCAAGGTTGTAACAAGCACGTTGTGACCAGTAGTTATACACTCTTATTATTAGAATTCACTTCACCTATCCTTACACCTATACGGTACCTTATCTTCCACTGTATTCTAATCCTCCACTATACGCCAGGACGGGGGGCATCGTCGAGCCACGGTCCATCAGACATAACTGTCGGATCAGATCTATTTTGACTTTCAGTGGTCTCAGATAATTCAGGACAGCAGTGGCAGAGATAAAGATCTGGAGTAGACATTTATTCTTCGTTATCTGTACCCATCGCTTTCTCTAAGTTCTGTCCCTTAGTTTCCGCCAGGCATTTCTTACTCCTTTCACGAGCCTAAACTTCTATTTAGAGAAATTTTCCTGGAGAACTACTGAGTTATCTGTTATTAACTCCTATATTATCTACTACTTATAGGAGACTAGTAATTACTTATCTCACCTTCGCCACAATTAGTGAGCGAATCACAAGGGATATTTAATCGGGCCACAATAACGCCAGTCACAAAGCCAAAATTCCGGTCAAAAGATTAACTGAGATCTCTGTACACCTGCCCTATGTTTTCTTGACAGACTTAAGAACATATCAAATATTGAAAGCAAAGTAGATTGTGTATATTGTCTCTTGTGCTTTAGTTAAAATTCATGAAGTTCCAAACCGTATCTGTAACTCAGCCATGCTACCCACCACAACATCTAATATCAAAATAATTCATAAAATTAAAAATGTGAAGGGACACCAAGACCCAAAAAAAAGTCTAACTAAAACACGAACTTTTCTGAAACGGCATATTAGTTCAATGAAAATTTCATTTCTAACTGCACAGATCTTTCGTGTGTTCATTTCGCACAAATGATTCAAGTGATATCCTAAAGAACATGAGGAAGGAAAAACAATGCCCTCTCAAATTTATAAAGGTCAAGCAAGGCAAATTGCTTACTGCCCCGAAGGAAGTAATGGAAAGATGGAAAGAATATTTCTCAGAACTCCTGGATGGTGAGCAAGGTCAAGCATCAGAAATGATAACCATTAGCACAGAAGATAAAACCAATGATGGTGAAGATGACATAAAGATGGAAGAACTGAAGGTAGCACTAGAGAAAATCAAGATGGGCAACGCAGCAGGGCATGATGGTAAAACACCAGAAATGGTTAAGTACATGGGAGCATCAGGCGACCTATTACTCTTAAGGATCCTACAGGCAGCGTGGTGCAACAAGACCACACCAAAGGATAGGGAGATTGCCATCATAACACCAATTTTCAAAAAAAGGGTGACAATCGACAATGTGGAAACCATAGAGGCATATCCCTTCTCAGTGTCCCTGGTAAAATCTACTCTAGAATCCTAGAGCAGAGACTCCGACGCCTAGCTGAGCCACAATTGGATGAGGTCCAGTGCGGATTCCGAGCAAACCGAAGTACTCAAGACCTAATCTTCACACTCAGAGAGCTGAGTGAAAAGGCCCTTGAGTATAAGAGCGAGATCCACCTTTGTTTCATAGATCTGGAAAAGGCGTTTGTCAGGGTCCCCTGGAGCAAACTTTGGGACTGTTTGGCAAGGAAGAACATTCCAGCACCTATGATTAATGCTATACAGAGCTTCTACAAGTCTTGCAGAAATTATGTGAGGACAGCAAACCATAAGTCAGAAGAGTTCAGGACCACCACTGGTCTAAGACAAGGTGATACCCTGTCACCTTATCTTTTCATACTCCTCATGGACGATGTCATCAAGGCATGTAAGGAGAGAACAAGAAAGTATGGTACTGGAAGATGAGACAGGTCTGTATTTCAGAGCTGGCATTTGCTGATGATGTTGCCCTGATTGCTAAATCAGAGGCACATCTCCAATCCAACCTGCAAGTCTGGAAGGAAGAGCTGGAGAAGAGAGGGATGGTCATAAGCAGCTCTAAAACAAAATGCATGGTGATATCACGAGAAGAAAGAAGACATCAGATTAAGCTGGGAGAACAGGTCCTGGAGCAGGTCGACCACTTTAAATACCTCGGAGCTATTATAGACCGAAAGGGTGGCATCAAATAAGAGTTGTCCACTCGAAAAGCAGCAGCTGGGATACTTTTTCAGGCCATAAATCGAGGATTCCTCAGCAAGAGAGAGGTTGGTAAGAAAACGAAGATGGCTGTATACCGCTCCACCTATGTCCCAGTCTTAACATATGAATGCGAGTCATGGGCAATGACTACAACCCACAAAAGCCAGATCCAAACCTCAGAAATTAGGTATCCGAGGAAGGTGGTTGAAGTAACAAGAAGAGACATGGTTCGCAACCAGACGATACGTCAAAGCCTAAAATCCCACCCCCTGCAGACCCAAGTAGAACAGTCCCAATTAAGATGGTTTGGCCATGTCTGCAGAATGGGAGAAGATCGGCTACCACAACAAACATGGGAAACAAAGAGCCAGGGATCCAGACCCCCAGGACGACCCAGAGTCCGCTGGGAGAACAACATTAGACAATCTTTGAAGGACCGAGGACTAGAATGGAACCATGCCAGGAGGAAGACAGCCGATAGGATAGTCTGGCGCTTTCCCTTCAAAACTCTACACCTCACGGTAGAAGGGGAACGACTAAGTAAGTAAGTAAGATTCAAGTCATGTGTTCGTGAGGAACGTATGACAAAAGTCTATCAAAATTTCGCTACATGGGACACATTTTTTATGAGAGACCAATAAAAATCCGAAAGCATCGTATCTCTTACAAGATAAACGCAGTCCCATTGCAGATACCGTCTTAGGGGAATGAATAGTTAGAGACTTCACTATACTAGATCCACCTTTATGAAGTCAGGGTGATCAGCAAGGTTGCCACTCAAGTTCTAAAGATAAACCCAGATTTTCTTCTTTAAAAAACCCAGAAATATCCAGATTATTTTATGCCTCAAATACACGGGATAGACGATGCTTACACAATCTTTTAGTGCAATTTTAGCACAAATAAGCTGTGTGTTACGAATTTTTATTTATTTCTTCATTTTTATTTTATTTTTTATTACCAAAAATTCACAATTATATAAAAATGATTTTATTAACACCCCAATATATGAACTCTTGAAAATGAGATATTTTAACAGTAACATTCTTACAGCAGTTACATTAACAAAATGTTCCTCAAATCAAATATAAAATGTTAGTGGTAACTTGTTAACTGTTGACAATTGTCACTTGTCAGCGACTCGGCATCCATGTCGACAATTTCTCCTTCGTCAAGATCATATGCATGAACTGACAACGTGGAATCTTGATTGTGTAGTTCCAAAATCTTTGCATATCTCTGCCGACAACGTCCTTCACGCACAACTTCAACCACGCTTTTACTAGGATTAAACTTATGACAAACTCAATCTTTGGTGACTGCTTTCTTAGCTAGTATTCGATTGGAAACTGTTTCACACAAAAGCTTGTTGGTATTTTAGTTTTAACTAAGTTAACCTTCGAAAACACTCTTTCGACGCATGCTGAGGAGTGAGGTGGCGTGTGTGTCGTCATGCTGCTACAACTACCTAGCGTACCTTCATTATCGCTCATTTTATAATCTTATAACCAACAAAAAAAAAAAACAATATGCTGTTTATCTGCTTAAGTCTGAAATTTAAAAAGAATACTTTAAAACACATCGCAAAAATGACTGAGTATTGTTGATGACAGCCATAAACAGAATAACAGGAAATAGATAGCTGATGTAAACAAGTCAAAAAACAACGTCATTGGTGTGGTTAAAACAAGAATTAAATTTAAGTGGTATAAAAAATATATAGCACATAATTGTTTACATTTAATTATAATATAAATACTCAGTGCACAGAATATACATACATTGTAAATGTCAATTGTCAGAAATACCCAGATTAATGCAGATTTGAGGGGGAAAAAATACCCAGATACCCAGACAGAAGCCAAAAAACCCAAATCTAGTTTAAAAAAATACCCAGCTGTGACAACACTGGTGACCAGTTCCCTTCCTCAGGATGAAAAATCTCCACCAATGGGCTCCTAGCTATACGATTGCTCTGGTCATTTTCGACTCTCTCCTCCTCCTCCTTTCCCCCATTGCCAATAACTTCCGTGTTAATTTTCAAATCTGCCTCCAAAATTCGACAACGTGACTACTGTAAATCATAACAAGCTCGTTTAAATCTGGACGTGCGCCCCAGTATAACCGTCGGACATTATGTCGAGGTTGAACGATGCGCGCCTCGCCAAACCGAAGCAACTTTTTTAAAAGCTACTAAGTACAATCACACTCGTAATATACTAACTACACGTGCCCTCTTGCCCTGAAACTAAATGCATACACAGTATTTATCATATAACGTACCACTGCAGTGTAATGTCTACCATCAGGTGCTTTTCAACAACTATTTACTACAACTCATAAGACACGGCCATAAAACCCATGAGCGGTGAACTGAAACCACAGCTGGCGAGGGTTAAACTTAACACACAGCTGAAAGCAAATGTTACCATTAACATTTAAACGCTTTACAGTACGCGTCTACTGACACCGTTCGCTGCAGCATACAGCCGAGTCCTTTTGAATGTCGCCAAAAGAAATAATCCTCAAGCATATTTTCAACAAACTACACATCAATAAGTTCAAGCTCAGAATCTGTCTTCGCATGTATGCCACCGATCACTGGCAAATAAATGGGACAGAAAGGTAGACCTGGGAAATCACATTTGCAAGTCAAACAGTCACGGGCGGCAACAGACGAACCTCTTGACAGGTTTAAAAAGACATTTTTTTTTTCTTGTTGCCCGGCGTGTCTGCCCTGATTGAAAGCGTACACTATTAAAACAAGTGACTGGCATTTCACACACACGCAAATAGATGGCGCAGAAGCGATCCGCTTAAACTTGAACTTCAGGGCTGACTTTAACAGTACACTGCCTTGAGATAAATCACCTCTTTCCTTCCACCAACTTGCATTCCTTCACCACTTTTTGAGAATTAATTCAGTGGCGTATTCTCTATGTGTGCTACGCACACCTATGCCCGAAGGAAAATAAAAATTTAATGTATTATTCTATAAAATATTTCTCTTATAATGTTCTGCTTTCGGACCGCACGCATCAGGATAACGGATTTTCCCGCATAGAATCTACGAGTATATCTAGTTTCAGTTTCCCAGACGCGTTTTATAGTGCAGTTTTTTTTTTTGGTTGGTAGCAATCGCCCGAAGTTTCTCGGGTAATTCCGTCACTATGCGTTCTGCACCTTTCGGATTTACGTTTGAAGACTGGTTTGTGTGGATCGGGGTCATGGCCAGATACGTCAATACAATACGAACATGCGTGCGGTGGTCTTGCAGCTCTCGAGTTGTAAAAATCGGCTGTGTCCGTCCAGTGTTTTTTGTGATTAATTTTTGTTAGTTGCCGGGAATGCAGATTATTACAGTGACAGTGAGTTTCAAGTTGTAAGTTAATTAGTATTTCGGAGATAATTGACATATACCCCTAATAACTATCGTTGCGTAATTGAATATAGTTGGTTTTTAAATTAAGAGGGGAAGAAGTTAAATAGTAGGCGTACATATTCATTTTAAGTAGCAGCACGCCTAGCTCGCATTACCAGGATACGCCACTGAATTAATTCTTATTCCATCACACAAACATGGAGAAAAGAGGGGACGGGTAATCAACACACTGATCGAGGCGAGATTGTGAGAAAAAAAAAGTGTGTATGTAATCTTTGCTGACCTAGATTATCTTGGGAAAATTACATACGCGAAACCTGTTGATGTGCAGACATGTAAAACGAGTTTTATCTCGCGTCATTATTTGCTACCTGGCCCCCTGTTCTATTCAGTATTTGTACGAATGCAGCGCCGAGACATGCACAAATCTCATGAGAATTCTCGTTGTCTTCTAGTCCTTGCAGCTCAAGAAATCACAAAGAAATCACACTGGAGACAACGTGCGTAGTCAAAGTGTCATTTCACAACTGTAGCGTGCGGCTCTTTTCAACATGCGTATCCCATGTAGTATGTATTTGTGCAAGTGTGGTTTCTACAGAAGAAGGGAAACGACGCATAAGTCAAACTCACGTTCTACCACATGACCCCACCCTGCATAGGTTTCCCCACACATCACAAGTGTTTCAGATGTGCAGGTGACAAAGTGGCGGTGGGTTCAGCTGCACTAAGGAGTTGGATATGTTGAAAAGAACTGTCAAACAACTGACTACAGGTCTGCTCCTCAAAGTACGTTTACGTGGTATAGTCATGTGAATTCACACAGATACAGGGTCACTGAAAAGTTACTTCCTATTTTTAAATTCATATTTGTTCACTCCTATCTAACTAATATAAACGAAACAAACATAAGAGTAACAAGAATTAACTGTCATTGTATTAGATAATAGATGGTTAGCAATGTTTTGTTGTCTCCTGTAATTGTCAATTCATTGGTCATTTTAGATCTCATCTTTCTTTTATTTGGATTCGGAGTATTAAAAAAATGGAAAAAATAACATATTTGTCAAATGGCAATTATTAGTTCACTGTTTCAACATTTGTTTTATGTACGAGTATTACAATGATTCTTAGCCCCGTTTTATTAGATGCTACAGTTAGCAAAGGTGCCGAGTTCAATTCACGGTATCGACACGCTTCTGTCTACACAGCTGTAATTGGGTACCTGACTTTGCAGTTGAGTCAGGGAAGGAAAAGATAGCGAGGAAGGGAACTGGTCAAACCACTTCACTATGCTAGGCCCAGCATAGTGAAGTCTCCAAACACTTCACTCCCCTACGTCAGTATCTGCTATGGGACTACCTTTATATCCAGTGGATACAAGTGTGGACATAACAATTTACAAATAGGAAGAGACTTGTCAGTCTATGTAGCAGATTCGTCAAACAGAACTTTACAATGATTTTACAAGACAAAGATAGATTTAAATACATGCTAGACACAGTGTGACGAACTGGTGTTTTTTTTTTAAATACAAGGGGCTTGACATAAGTCTTGGGCCTGACCATGAAGGAGTCACAGGAGGAAGATGAAACTTGGCACATTTAAAGTTCATCATATTTGCACTGAATGTGTGAAGTACGCGTTTGTTTCTTCAATGGGTTTTCCCGCTACGGTGCACGGCGCAATGTACCCTATTGACCGGATCTGCTGCTCCAAAGATTTGACAAAACAATGGAAAAGAAGGAGGCCAGAGCTGTGATAAAATTTCTGATGTTTCAGGGAAAAACACCTACAGAAATACACAGGTAGATGGAACCAGTGTTTCGTGATTCTTGTCCTTCATATACTTCGGTAAAAAAAACTGGTGTCAACAGATTAAGTGCGGCCGCTCAAATGTTGCTGATCTGTCAAGATCTGGTAGACCAGCCTCAGAGTGCAACGATGAAAATGCAACAAGAGTGAAGAAAATCATTGACCAGGATCGAAAAATGAGAATTGTGGAGATTGTTAGTAGAGTAAAACTGAATGAAAGAACAGTTTATAGAATTTTATACAACAGGAAAGTTGTGACCAGGAAAACGAGGGATAAAGCGCACTCAAAATCTTCCTTTGCTGCAAGACAACGCGCCCTCTCATAAAGCACGATTTGAATATTGAAATTCTTCCACACCCACCATATTCACCAGATTTGGCTCCATCAGACTTTTTTCTATTCCCAAATCTTAAAAAAAACAGCTAAAAGGAAATCATTTTGACAGCGATGAAGAAGTTATATTGGCATGTGATGACTGGTTTAGTATGAAAAAATAGGGTGTTTTACTCCAAGGTCTTTTCAAGGTCAAGCAGAGATGGCAGAAGTGTGTCAATTCAGATGGTGGCTATATTAAAAAGGAATAAACACTATACAAAATTTCAGCTCTTTGTGACATGTCCTTCATGGTCAAACCCAAGACTTATGTAAAGCCCCTTGTATAATAGTTTTGCCTCGTTTTGGCGAGGCACGCGTTGTTCAACCAAGACATACGGTGCGGCAGTTATATTAGGGCGCATGTTCAAATATGAAAGACAGCATGGTCTGGTGTATGATTGAACGCACAGATTCAAACTGACTATTCACACAGTAAAGCTTATATATTTTATAAGCAATATTTTCAGGATTATACACACAGTACACAAACAGAATGTTAAGTAACCAAGCGTTCTCACTGGAAAATAAGAGGGAGAGGGCCGCAATTATGAAAAAGGCGAGAATTACGATCCTCAAGAAGCGACAACAGGGACTAGAAGACATGTTCATATGCATTAACCTTGCGTTCCTCATGCAGCATAGCCTTTGAACAAATACATGCCAAGTCATCACCTCAAGGTCCTGCCACGTCGTCCTCTTCACTTTCATTTATGTCTCCAGCTCTCTTCTCCGTGTGTTTTTCTGACTACATCGGCTTCTCTTACCCTGAGGATTCCAGAGCAAGGACTGCCTGTTGATGCTGTCAACAAGTATCCTCAATGTGTGTCCTATCCACCCCCCAGCGACTTCTACTCATCTCTTGTTCCAGTGGCACTTGTCTGGTTCTTGTCATCTCTTGTTCCAGTGGCACTTGTCTGGTTCTTGTCATCTCTTGTTCCAGTGGCACTTGTCTGGTTCTTGTCATCTCTTGTTCCAGTGGCACTTGTCTGGTTCTTGTCATCTCTTGTTCCAGTGGCACTTGTCTGGTTCTTGTCATCAGTTCCACTTTGGTGACCTCGTTGTACCATTTCAATCCTTTTTTTTTTTTATACGCAAGCTCCCATTTATGAAAGCCTGCAACTCCTTGGCTGTTGTTGTCCTTGGTCTAAACTGTTGTTGACTGATTTGATATTTGAGTTGAAGATTCTAATTCTTGTGTGTTGGACTTAGCTTCTTTTTATTCCCATATATTTCCCAATACATTGAAAGCTCTTCTTGCCTTGTGTTTCCTTATTTTGACATAATTGTGCCTTCAACTCTGTCTATATCGCTGACAAGATAACGTGTATGATTCTACATCATCTCTGCGTATATTGCTGACAAGATAACATGTATGATTCTATATCATCTCTGTCTATATCGCTGACAAGATAACGTGTATGATTCTACATCATCTCTGCGTATATTGCTGACAAGATAACGTGTATGATTCTACATCATCTGTGTCTATATCGCTGACAAGATAACGTGTATGATTCTACATCATCTCTGCGTATATTGCTGACAAGATAACGTGTATGATTCTACATCATCTCTGCGTATATTGCTGACAAGATAACGTGTATGATTCTACATCATCTATGTCTATATCGCTGACAAGATAACGTGTATGATTCTACATCATCTCTGCGTATATAGCTGACAATATAACGTGTATGATTCTACATCATCTCTGCGTATATCGCTGAAAAGATAACGTGTATGATTCTATATCTTGTATGGGTGTTTCTTCGCGTGCTATCTGGTTAATTTTTGCTGCGTTTATTCTCTGTCTTTTCCCCTGTTCATGTTCTGGCTCACTTACGGTGACCTCTCACTGAGTATTTGCACACTGTCGTGCATCTGGTTACGGTTATGAGACAAACGAGCAAAGTTGTCTACAAAATCTAGATCATAAAGTTGTTTGGTCAGTCCGCTAAATTCCATTTCTTTGGCTGACACGTGGTTGTCATTACCCTAGCTACAGCCAGTAAGAAGAGAAATGGCAACAAGAGGCATCCTTGCTGCATTCTAGTTCTTATCTCAAACGGTTGTGTAAGCTGTCCTTCATGAAGAATATAGTATGTCATATAAACGTGTGTGTGTGTGTGTGCGCGTGCGTGCATGTGCGCGCGAGCGAGCATTCTATGGTATAATCGATATACGACTTTCTAATTATATTAGGTAATACTAATTCCTGAAACCTGAAAAAGCCAGAACACAAAAGACGTTTACTACTTACATTTAGAAGGTAGGTTAAACAAACATCAATGTAAAAGTAGTCCCATAGCAGATACGGCCGTAGGGAAGTGAAATGTTAGAGACTTCACTATACGAGGTCCAGCAACGACAGGTGGGGTGACCAGTTCCCTTCCTCGCAAAGTCAGGTGCCCATTTATAGCTGGGTAGACTGAAGCGTGTCAATACCGTGAATCGAACCCGGCACCTTTGCCGCGACAGACCAGAGATCTAACCACTCTGCCAATCGGACGCTGATTTGAAGGAAGCAACCTACCTTCCTTTTGGTGTGGCGGGTGGGGGTGGGAATGAAGAAATCTGTAATGTACCACGACAAAACAGAAAAGATTGAAGGGAAAAAAGAGACAGGGATAAGATACTGGGACAGCCCTGACATTATGAAAAGAAGTGATAAAGAGCACTGGAGACAGGGGCATTTTGGAAACAAAACAAGATCATCTAAAGTTAGATGGCACAGTCCTTACGACGAGGACCTGGGCTTCTCCAGTGGTCCTAGAAGTGTGCGACAGACCTACTGGTGATAGTATATTCACCAAAAATGTGCATCTAAACACTATTGACAGAAATAACATTATATTCAACACACGCAACTAGGAAACGAAGACGTTGCAGGTCAGCAATAGACGTGAAGTAACAAACTCGACAAGTTCTCACTGTGACGCTACTTTCCTCCGTGAACAAAAGCACTCCACTAGGCGTATCATGAACAAACGCACTCCACTAGGCGTATAAACCAATCATTGATGGCAGCTCTCAGCTAACGCAATTAAGATGATTACAAGCAATGACGACTGGTTGTAGTGAGTGAGCACGAACTGGAGACTGGTGACAATAGCTTCACTTCTGGGGGGGTTGTTAATTTCAGCTTCCCATAACTCGCTTGACCTAACATCGCGTTTCAAAAATTCAACACGCAGCCTGGAATATTGTTAAAATCGGTAATAAATAAATGAAGGCCATGAACACTGTCGGTGCGTGCCCATTTTGCTGACATGTTACAGGTTGCATGTCAGAACCATTAATGGACAGAGACAGTCAGAGTGAGAGAAAGTGATGCTGACCAGCTGAAGAACATATTATGAATGAATAGACGGGGGTAGGTCGGCTAAAAGAGGGTTGTATCATCAGTTTCCTTTCCGCTCCTCATGGAGCATGCAGACACCACTGTAGCTGGTTGTCTTACAGGAAACCTTGACGAAGCATTCACATACGTCTGTAGTGGTGTTTTCTGTGTCAATTTGTTTAACATGATAAGCTTGCCAGCCTCTTGCACAACCTCATATTAGCTGCCTATTACGACATGCCTGAGGTAGCAGTCAGTCCTATTCTTTCTTTGTCTCATCAGACACACACAGCCCCCCCCCCCCCCCCCCCCCCCCCGAAACGATACGGCACGGGCATATCAGAGAAAAATGAAAATCGTTGGGGGGGGGGGGGGGGGGGAGAGAGAGAGAGAGATATTCAGGTAGACTGACGCGCCCATCATCACCACGTCTCTACATCCAAGACTACATATTCATACTCCTTTCTTCTAACTCCCCTCTCCCCCTTCCACAATGACATACATATAAAGAACGCGATTAGTATGCTATTACATCTGGCCGCATACAAGTATTTTCAATTAAATCGAAGATTAAATGCAGAATAGAAGCAACAAGCATTCTATATTAGACCGTTTATAATCATGGAGGTGAATGGTGGCTCGCTAGAAGTAACCTATAGGTTCCTCCCTGAAGCTCTGGAAGTATTAAAACTTAACGCAAGCATAGACAAGTTAAAATATTTGTTAACTGCTCACGTTAAATGTTCTCTATTTCATATTTAACATGTGCCAAATAATATCCCAGTAAGGCATCAATCAAATTTCTCATTCTGACACTATAGCATTCCTTCGAATATATTCATTCTCTCAGGGTCAATTTTAGAAACATTACAAGGACAAAGAGAAGAAACATTATATTTCTCAAGAGACAAGTCAACAGACATTTGAAGAATCGAAGGGCGAACAAATGCTGGACAATTGAGTCAGACAGAAAACGAGACAGGGGAGATGGATGTGGGGGGAGCGGGGTGTCACATAATTTTGGGTCGCTCTCTTGTCCACTACGGCCGTATTCTGTGACAGTTGTTGTACTGACTAATTACGTGCTTTTCAGTGATCGGCACCCTTTTCTTTATCTGCTATGTAGCAGATATTTTGTATTTTCAAACATTCTTACACTCCTCTCAGTGATAAGTCGTCATGTCTGTTTGGTTACCCGTTCCTCCCTGCTGGGAAAGGAACGGATGAGATAATATTAACCGACAATCATGTTGGTTAATCTCGGGTGTGGTCGACATCAGACTACAGATTATCACTAAAATCGCCCCAGCGACCTTGGTTAAGCGAACGTATCGCACTTGCCAAGATAGTAAAGAGACGAATTTTGCTTGCGCAAGAGACGGAGAGATAACTTGTATGTGCGACACATTTTGGACAGACAGGAATGACATCATCACTTCCTGTCCACCTGTTTCAAAGACATTACTTTAGAGGAAAGTAAGATGTTACATCTGAAACACATTGTCGAAAGAGTGTACGGACTTGTCACTTCCATATATGGGAGACGTGACCTTTTGCATCACGCACATAATTTTCCATGTCGGAATAATTTTGAATTACCCCACCTAAATATGCAGTTTTGAAACGATTGGCGGGGGTTCGAAATAGAGGAACCACCAAATTCCTGATTGGACCACTCCTAAATCGTAAAAAACAACTGCGGGTGAGGCAAAGGGTCATATAATCTGACACTTTATCCAGATTAGAACACTGTGAGAATCGCTAGCCAAGACGACAACCAGACTGCTAGAAGTAAGACTAGAATCAATATTCATAAATCGGACCGGACTATTGTTTGAGAAACATCTGAGGACTTAAGAACCTAGGAAAAAACAAAACTCTACAATTTTAACAAGGAAAACCGGAATCTGAGGAATCTGGATCACAGAGTCAAAGTGGGAACTTACTGTTAAATTAACGACCCCCAAGAACACGCGTAAAAGACATCTGCTAGTGCCTTAACCTACTTCTCTGAGGAAACAGTATGTGAGCCAAGATTGGCATAAGCATGTGAACTAATATGTATATATTGCCATGTGAATATTAATATGTGAAAATTGCAAGTGGATGTCCAAGTCATTTGAGGCTGGCAACCTCAGCATATAGAAGAATGATGATTTCATGAACCACCACTGCAAGGGCTGGTGACTGCTTTATTGCGAGTTTCTTACAGAGAACTAAAAGCATAGGTAGTCCCAAGTTCCATATGGAGCAGGGAGGGAATTATGAAATAAATGATGTACATTCTAATTATAATATTTACAGTTTCAAACCCGTGTAAATGTTTATGTAAACATATTCAATCTATATTGTGAACATTTTTCAACCAGTGTACATGTACATGTAAATATATTCTATCTATTTGAATGTAAAGTAAATATATAGCTATTCAATTTAAATGTACAGAACGTTTTCTCTCGAGGGATTACGCTTAATTTTTATCGAGGGTGAATTCTGAGGTAGATGGGATGGTGGAATATGAAGTTGGGGACACATAACTATGTGTAGGGAAACGCAATACTCAGGAGGGTGTTTTGTTTCTATTCTTTTTACTATACTAGTCGGTGGTATCAGTTGAGGGTACTATCTCTGAAACCAGAAGGATACAAGTGGCTTGAAGTCGAATCTAGACACCATCATCAGACGGGGCTTAAAGACGAGAGACCAACTTCGTAGACACTTCCTGATATTTCTGCGAACGTGCAGCGCCCTACAACCTTGACCAGTGACGAGCGGGATCAGCGACCCAGTCTACCAAGAACCAAACATCAGAAAGAGCAGAACTGTCACTGACAGCTAAGTACCATATAAAAGCTGCCAAGTGACCTCCTTTACAAACTACTATCACATCACATAGTGATGATAATTTTCTGATAAATAATTATTCATTTTTTTTAAACCTGTTAAAACCTAAGTGATTATTGAATTTGTTATCTGTAAATATACAACTTTAACGTAGATTTAATCATTTTGAATGTACTGCATGTTTGTCTCAGTGAATTTACTAAATACACTCTAAACAGAGCTATGCCAGAATAAGAAGAATTCCACCGTGTAAATCAGGGTGGGGGCCTTTGGCTTGAACGAGCTGAAATAAATCATTGCATAACCCTTTCGTCACAAAAGGCGACGGATCAGAAATACGTTAATAGTGCTCGGTCCTAAGCAGCATCGTTCTTGACTTCTGAAAATATCTTGTGAATACTGCCTTGATAGTAGCATCATTATCATTCTATCTACATCTCTGCCAAGAGTAATCTTGTGCGAAGGTAGACACTTTTGAAGACCCATATGAGTTTTGGCCACTGTTGGACCACTACTGCAAAGCAGGGGAGGCAATTCCGTGACGGGGGGGGGGGGGGTGTGGGCATGAAGGCAACTAGTATGTGACATGATGCGCAAAAACCTACTTAGTTTTAGCGCCATAGAAAAACCAAGCAAACAAACTCTGTAAAACAAACATTTTTATATTGTAATTTTTAATCGAAAATATGGTGCCCGAGGCCAAGACGTTAGTGCAGGATTGTTACTGTTAATCAGAATCGACCTCACTGCACTCCGGGCAAACCCATAGGTGCTCAGTCTCCCTCAGCAGATGTCGAAGAGTATGAATGCTAATTGTACCTGTAGAACGCTGGTTGTACATAGGACGGATGCATCCTCTCTCATGTCCATTTCTGCTAGTCCCACTCCAACAGTCTCAGCCTTGTTGATTCATCTATTGCAGTGTCATTATCCAGGAGGTGATCATTAATTGCCCTTAGTATCTCTCCCTTATCTATGTCCAGTGTTCCCACTATGGGTGCTCTCGAGGCCAGTGTGTCAGCTCTCTCATTGCCACATACCCCTTGCATGACCAGGACAGTAGATCCACACTAGTTCTTCAAGACTTGGGGATTCTATTGATGTTTTTCATTTCCGGTGCCAGCAGCAGTCCATCCGATCTGAACTTTCCGAAACATGGCTTGAGAGTCTGACAATTTAACTGCCCCTGGTTGATGGAGTTTCAGACAGCCGCCTCAGTGCTGCAGTAACTGCCTCTACCTCCATTCTCATGCTGGAGGTTGTTGTCATGTTCTCTGTTCAGCGACGACCGAGCCCTTTATTCTCGCAGAGAAGCCCCATCCTGATTTCTTACCACGCACTACAGACCCATCCGTGTACACAATGGCTTCATCATCCCTAGCATGATCACTTATATCAGCTGATTTAATCTCCAACTCTTCTTTTCCATTGCCCCAAGATCTGCACTCTCTGCCAATGCTAATGATGACCTGCAGTTAGTGCAGGATGGAATGAATAAGGTCAATGCCATCTGCGTCTATTCATAAGAAGGCTGAAGCAAGGTCACGCATATCTCTGAGACCGTTTGTAAAAGAGGCAGAAGCAAGGTCACGCATCTCTCAGACCATTCGTAAGATAGGCAGAAGCAAGGTCACGCATATCTCTGAGACCGTTTGTAAAAGAGGGACAAAAAGGTCACGACATAACTCAGACAGAGGCAGCAAGGTCACACGCATATCTTATGTAAGATAGGCCAGGTCACGCATATCTCAGACCATTTGTAAGATAGGCATTAGCAAGGCCACGCATATCTCTAAGCTCATTCTTAACAAGGTCACGCTTATCTCTGAGCTCATACGTTACAACGCTGAAGCAAAGAAACGCCTGTTTGTGAAACAAATTATCAAAGTAGCTTGAACTGAAAATGCTGCCCACATAAAGCATTAAATGCAGAATTTGTACTGCGAATGGTCCAGAACAATGAAATATGACAACCTTAGAGCGATGACAGATTTGCTTATCTAGATATTACTCAAGTCTAGAGAAGGCGAGACTAGTATTCGGAAATTTTCGACAAAGATTTCCAGACATTAAGACAAGTTAATGAATGAATACATGGGTTCCCTTTGTCTTCTCAATGAAGACTACAAATAAGCATAAGTAAAGTAAAGGTAATCCCCTAGCAGGTAATGTCGTAGGGGAATGGAGTGTTTGAGACCTCACTATACCGGTCTCTACGTTATGAGGTGGGGTGATCGGTTCTCTTCCTCATACTATGGCCTTCCCTAAAGCAAGAGTAGCCAAGTAGGGCCTACCCATTTAGACCAGGATAGACTACAAATAAGAAAACATTTAGCTTTCACTTTCGTTATTTATCAATCTTTCACGTCTACCAGTTAATTATGTCAGTTCGTAAAGGTATATTGAGCCGCCCCCAAGCAACCCCCAAATACTTCCCCAACAGAAATTTCGAGTTATTTTCCACATAAACATAGATGATAAAATACACACGAGCCCTGATACTCACAATTATCACGCTGAATAAAATGCATACTCACATTTGCCAGGGTAAGTTGGCACGTGACATTAAGTACATACTCAGTCCGTGTACGCTAACAATCGATACCGTAACGCTTACTTCCCAAGTGGTGGGTCCCGACGATTACTATATTTTGTCATAGGTCATGTTCGCCCCCACAAAGATCAAAGCGTTGCAAATGAACTTGCATCAAACAGCCGGTCTCTACAACTATTCCCTTCTCCCCTACAACTCATCCCACTGATTCCACCTCTCAAACAACCCATCACGTCCACCCAATATACCCACACACAAAAACTTCTCCCGCCCCCTTACCCTAAAAATATCGTACGGGTTGGTCGACTGTAAAGTGTTGAGAGATGAACGGTAGAACGGAATTACTCACGGTACGACTTTGCCCAGACTATTCGTCGCCAGGAATTGCCGATTCCCTTCGAGGAATATAATATGAAAAACGCGGGCTCAACAATTACAGCGAGACAATAAACAATTCATATACATTTTTTTTTTTAAATCTCCAACAACAACGAAACTCCCAAAGGATTGCGCCATTTTTGATCATCGCTATATTACCTCCCATTTTCTTCCAACCACAAACACTGGAAGCTACATGCGGCTGGCGAATCTCCCATATACCATGTCATATGCTTTCTCCCCTCTCCCCCCCCCCCCCCCCTTTCTCCCCCCCACCATCCCCCGTCCGTATGCTCCGCTCAGGCAGTGTCTCTCAATGTTTCTCTGTCAAACACGCAGAGATAACACGCAGACAACACACACGTGAATTTGGTTAGGCTCAACAGCTCAGCACGCGAAGTAATCAAGACACCGAAATTAAAACAAGGAACCGTGCCTTTAAGGACGTCAATGCTATCCTTTGTACCCGACAAAATGTATTGGTAGAATTGAAAGCTCATCGTAGATTATCAATATTATTGATGAATAATAACGATTAAATCTGTACATGAACATGGGCCACGTTCATGTTTAACTGAAATATGATCTGAATACGTCGATATTTTCGAGAATATTCTCAGCTCAACAATGCTTGGTCATGGTATGCTTCGAAAACTCAAAATCAATCTACTGAAAATGAAAGAACGAAACACAACAATTCAGTTATATTTGAAGTCATAAACCCTGTACAAAAAAAAAAAAACAGCTGATGGGAGGAGTGATACCGGGCATTCAGTTATTAATGAAACGGGTGGTATCCACGACGGTCGGGTACAGACCGGGTCCTGAAAATTCGTTAACTCCTTATTATTCATACAGATGGGCACGATCAGCGTCCAACACCCCAGCTGATAAATATCTCACCAGCGTTTGCGCAAGTGCGGGAGAAACAATGAAGTCCCATGACAATATTTCCCTGAGTTCAGCGTACATTAGCTTCGAATAATTATGGAAGGAGGAAACAGAAAAATAGAAATAATTGGCACAAGAACTATGGGCTCGGGTACAGCCTATATGCGTGCAGACCCACTTAACAACGGGGCCACGACCCCCATGGGGGTTGAAATGGAAAGCGGCCTGGAACAACCGTCTTAAATCATCAAATGCTGGATGCAGTTATTCTTCCACAGGCGGCACCAAAAAATCGTTAGTATGGGTGACACAGTTTTCAAAGCCCATACATTTATTTATTATTTAAATAATGCTGCTCGACGATGGAGAAAAAACAACGTGGCAAGAACAATACAAGGACAACGCCGAGGATGTTGCCACTGGCACTTTTAATCTGACGCTAGAGAAAAACAGGCAACAATGCCGTAATGAAACATTTACCCTGTTTCCTTTCACAAAGTAAACACTGGCGCCCTCTCAGAGAACCCTTCATCGACATAACAAGGCAATCACAATCAGTTACCTGATTATTGAATTTCAAGGAAGAAAACCGGCCTCCTAGAGTGGATCATAAAAGGGGAATATCTGAGGGGTTCCATCACTTAAGCATTGTTAATATTAATGATCTGACAAGCCAAACAAACGGACATTTCCCTCAAGTACCCGAGAGGTCAGAAGACCTCTGTCAAAAAGATAGACTTTCTTATGAGCTTCGTTCAGATCAGTCCCGGCAGAAGTTAATGCTTCCCTATGATTAATTGTAGTCATTATGGACTATGCTGAGTTTTATGTAGCAGCGGTGGTATAAAAAAAAAAACTGGAAAAAAAAGGAATTTTTAAATATCTGTTCATAGTCTTTTTTTCGGTTTTTTTTTTTTTAAAACGGACGTTAAAACACCCGAGGCTTTAGAGAACACCCAGACTCGACTGACAAAACTACAATGCTAAATTAAACGGTCAGACAGAAAAATAGGCAGATGGACATATATAGGTGGATGGAAGGAGAAATGTAAAGATGGAAATTAGACAAGTAAACAGGTAATCTCAAAGCAGGTACTTTCATAGGGGGAATGAAGTGTTAGAGACTTCAATAAACTATGTCTCAGCTTTTTAAAATGAGGTGAACACTTCCCTTCATCGCTGCTTTTGCCCTCCCTAATTCAAGAGCAGAGCCTGTTTGTCACGGGTTGCCTCCCTTAGCTCTGCAGTAGTGGTCCAACAGGGGCCAAAACTCAAGAGTAACTGATGTGGATCTTCAAAGGTGTCTACCTTCGCATAAGATTATTCTTGGCAGAGTTGTAGACAGAAGGATAATGATGCTTCTACCTCCAGGTAGTTTCACAAGATATTCAGAAAAGGGAGAACAATGCTGCATTGGCTGAGCACGTTAACTCTAGGATCTGCCGACAACTTTTGTGAAGGATTGTGTAACCTTATAAAAGTTCGTTCAAGCCCCTCAACTGGTACCACCAACTAGTATTGCAAAAGAAGAGAAACGAATACCCTCTGAGTTTCCCGACACATATGTATGTGTCCCCCCGACACATATGTATGTGTCCCCATCTTCCTATTCTACCATCCCATCTATCTCAGGACTTTTACCCTCTCTGAGAATTAATATTAATCCCAATGGGCAAAAAACTATCTTTACATTTAAAATGAATAGTTTTATATTTAACTTTATTTGAAAATGTTAACAATATAGTTTGAATATGTTTACAATTACATTGGTTGAAAAGGTTGTAAACTTTCATTACATTTAGAGTGAATATGTTGTACATTTACACTGGTTGAAAAGGTTGAAACTGTGACGAAATCAGTCGTGCACTTTTTATAACTCTCATCCACTCCGGCAGTATCACTTCTTTTCTTCATTTTTCTCACTCACTGATTATCACTTAAGTCAGTCTTACCACTTTTGAAAGAGACGTCAGTGGTTTGTGCAACGTGGTATCGCACGAACACGCACAGAAAGCCAGATTGCTATCTAAGGACGCCACTTGAGGGACGGGCGAAAACACCAACAATCTAAGCCCTCTCGGTATCAATATTGCCGATAATCTGTCTGGGTAGGCAATCTTGGCGGAAAGTATTACGCCAGGAAATGAGTTCACAGATTTGTTTGTGAGTTGTCGGAAGCATTACGACATATAGAAAGAGGTCACGTGATGGAATTTTAAAATGTAATTTTTTTTAAACACGCGGGGGGAGAATTAAATTTAACACCCCATCCCATATAATCCAGAGCTTTCGATTGGAGTGATTTGAGAGACGGGATAACACAATGGTTCTCATTGGAAAATTCGTCGGAAGAATATCTGGGATCTGAACTGAGAAATATAATCTAGCGAAATAGGAGTCAAAAATCAGACTGCATCGCAACGTCAAATTAGCAACTCCCAGAAGCCAGAGAGATGGATCGGACAAAGAATTATTATATTATAAGTGACAGATCGGAGGTATTTGGGCAACTTTAAACTTACAAGTAAACCCGCATATTTAAATACAGAGACTGGAAACTTAAAAGGACCAGGACAAAAGTATTTAGGCAACTTTGAAACAAAACAAGTAAACCCGCATATTTAAATACGAAGTCTGGATACCTAAGGAATCAGATCACCCGTCATAAGAGGATTACTAAAGTTTCCCAGGCCAAGTGATTTGCAGAACACCCGCCATAAGAGGAATAAATAAAATTTCCCAGACCAAGTGATTCTAAGCATCTAATAAAGTGCTGTGTCCATTCTAAACTGTAAGAGGAGATCTGCTTACTTGGAGCAAGCAAGAGGACATGCACACCATCATAATTTGGCAGACGCTGGAGCTGGGTTGGCCATGTCCTCAGAAGAGACCCCGACGCCATCACAAGAACAGCTATGCTTTGGACCCCTGAAGGAAAACGAAAGAGAGGCCGACCAAAAACAACTTGGCGGAGGACTGTGGAGGCTGAGATGCAAAAAATGAACCAGAGTTGGGGCACTGTACAAAGGATGGCCGCCGACCGAGTAAAGTGGAATCAATTTGTTGTTGCCCTACAAGACGCCACCAGGCGTAATGGCCACTGACTGCTTTGGCGGTCGGCGGCTAAGGATCAAAGAAGAAGAGGAAACTTACAAGTAAACCCGCATATTTAAATACAGAGACTGGAAACTTAAAAGGACCAGGACAAAAGTATTTAGGCAACTTGGAAACAAAACAAGTAAACCCGCATATTAAATAAAAAGTCTGGATACCTAAGGAATCAGATCACCCGTCATAAGAGGATTACTAAAGTTTCCCAGGCCAAGTGATTTGCAGAACACCCGCCATAAGAGGAATAAATAAAATTTCCCAGACCAAGTGATTCTAAGCATCTAATAAAGTGCTGTGTCCATTCTAAACTGTACGAGGAGATTGTGTTCCCAAAAGTTACTTTGGGGCAAGTGTAAACATTTATTTTACAAATGTGAATTTGACATATTTTTCTTGCTAAGTGGTTATATATGAGGCTGGCAACCTTAACCTATGAAAATAGTATATTCATAAACCACTACAGCAAGCGATGGCGATTGTTTCTTGCTAGTCATACAGAAAACCGACAGCAAAGGTGACCCCAGACTCCGACTGGAGCAGTGACGAGTGATGGTTACATCACATGTGCCTCAAGTGTATCATATCATTTTGTGAGATATATGTACCTTGTTAATTTTAATTTAGACAAATCATTGCTTTTCGCGCTGTCCGAGCACATATTTTCTCATTTTAATACCCAGAATAATATTGGTGATTTCTAATCATCTTCGCTGGGTTACACTGTGTATACTCAAGAATAATTATTCCGAGAGAATAACATTGGTGGGTGGACAGCGAGACAATGCGCCTGTTAATTTGCAGCCCACAAATCTACTTAGCAGAGGCATTTGTTTTTATTTTGTCTAAAAGATCGTGGTACTAAACTATCAGACGGATCGTGGTACTAAGCTATCAGACCATTCGAGGAACTAAGCTATCAGACTGTGAAGTGTCATCACCACAAAAGACTTGGCGAAATCCGCGGTTGCAGGACTCGCTCATACAAACTAAGTGCTAACTAAAAGGCACGAGCAAACGGACATTAACATTAAATTTTAATTTAAATCCTAAAACCAAATCTCGACGAAGAGAAATTGTATTTTCATCTAAAAATTCACCATCATTTCACTACTATTTTAACTTGTTAAAACTAATTGATTACACTGACAAACAACATTTTTCTTTCTTATATAAGAATAAGTGTTCTTAGGTCAGTTTCTTGCGCTGATTTCAAATCTGAAATCCGTTTATCTCTATCACGTCGGGTTCTTAAGATATTTGTGAATAAATATATTTTTGGGAAACCGTTATCAAATAGTTACTGTGTTTTGAAATAATTCTGAGCAAAATATGGCTTCTGGAATTTGTAGAAATTCGGCTGATCTGTTCTGTTACGTGTGCGGATATTTTACCGATGGTGTTGACCAGAAAAACTTTACACCATTACTAAAGAAAGCATATGAACTTCATTTCGATTCGAAAGTTGATGATGCAAATAAATCTTGGAAGCCAAATGCAGTTTGTTTGATACATTGGCAGGTTGGTTACGAAAATCGCCGAAGCATAAGTCGATGCCTTTTGGAGTGCCAGTAATATGGCGTGAACATACAAATCACACTACTGATTGTTACTTCTGCTTAACAAATATCCATGGTTTCACTTTTAAAACTAGAAAGTCTGTGGTTTATTCAAATATTGAATTGGTTTCGAAACCAGTGCCTCATGATCCAATCACGTGTCCGATCCAAGTACCACCAGAACATAATCCGTTGGACGTGAATGAACCATCAGAAAGTGATAGTTTACCTGCTTTAGAAACTAATTCTGACTCAGATTACATACCGGTGAATGATGGTGTTTACTTAATTAACCATTCAGGACTTTCAGATCTAATACGTGATCTCGCTCTTACCAAAGGACATGCGGAATTACTCGGTTCGCGACTCAAAGAATGGAATCTTTTAGCGCCCAATACTCCGATATCTAAATTTCGTCATAGACACAGAGAACTTGTTCAATACTTTGAGATGGATGATGACATTTGCTATTGCAAAGATGTAAACGGTCATGAGCACATAGTCAACGAATGGCGATTTTTCATCGATTCTTCCAAGACTAGTCTAAAAGCCGTGTTATTGCATAACAGAAATTTATTTTCATCAATTTCAGTCGCCTACTCTGTTCATATGAAAGAAACTTATGACAATATGGCTATACGTTTGGAAAAAATAAAGTACAATGACTACCAATGGCGGATTTGTGGAGACCTAAGGTCATTGCAATTCTCACGGGCATGCAGACTGGGTATACTAAATTTTGTTGCTTCCGATGTGCATGGGACAGCCGCAACAGACAGGAACATTATGCAAGAAAGGTGTGGCCTATCCGGGATCGTATGCAGCTCCGGCATAAAAATGTAATACACGAGCCATTAGTTAACAAAGACAGCTTCATTTTACCACTGTTACATATAAAGTTGGGGCTCATGAAGAATTTTGTAAAAGCGTTAGATAAAACGAGCAAAGCTTTCACTTATCTTCGAGAAAAGTTTCCGCAAGTTAGCGATGCAAAGATAAAGGAAGGTATCTTTGTAGGACCTCAGATTAGGAAAGTTATTGCAGACAAACAATTCGAGAACTTGTTACATGGTAGTGAACTTCGCGCATGGATGGCATTCAAATCGATCGTCGATAACTTTCTGGGAAATCACAAATCTGTTGACTATGTTGCATATTGTTAAACAGTGCATAGATGCATACAGAATTATGGGCTTTATCATGTCCCTCAAAATCCATTTGCTCGATTCGCATCTTGACTTTTTCCCTGACAACCTTGGCGAAGTCAGCGATGAACATGGAGAACGATTCCATCAAGATATCGCCGTAATGGAGTCACGTTATCAAGGACGGTGGAGTGTGACCATGCTTGCCGATTATTGTTAGATGCTTCATCGCGATGTACCACATGCCATTCACCGACGAAAGTCGACTGCAAAGAAATTCAAGCCTACATAACTGTTATACTTCTTGTACGAATGATGTTGTAATACTGTATGCGTTGTTAAAAAACTTCAATTGCGTATTTCTAGAGATCCCGACCTGATAGAGAAAAACGGTTTGCAGATTTAAAAACAGCGCATTAAAATTGACCAGAAAAACATAGAAATGTTAGAGAAAGAAAAAAAAAGTTTTTTTTTGTTAGTCAGTGTTATTAATGTGTTACATGTTATTTCAAACATAATAATCTTAGTAGATTCAGTTATTAAAGGTGTGAAAGCAACGAATTAGCAAGACTCTTCTTATATATATATATACATCAATATAGCTACTTCTTGTAAAAGGGAGTTTCGCTGGATTTACACCAACTGGGGGCTTGAAAGGGCTATAACCATTGCTTAATTCTTCATAAAAGGCGGCGGACCGATAATAAGTTAACAATTACTCAGCCAATGCAGCATTGTTCTTGACTTCAGAAATATCTTATGAACACCCCCTTGAGATAGAAGCGTCTTTAACCTTCTATCTACAACTCTGCCAAGAGTAATCTTGTGTGAAGGTAGACACCTTTGACGACCCATTTTAGAAACGCTTGCGTGGTTGCCACTGGTGGACCAATACTGCAAAGCAGGGGAGGCAATCCGTGACAGAAACTTTCATTACATTTAGAGTGAATATGTTTTACATTTACACTGCTTGAAAAGGTTATTAATATAACAAATATGTACATCATTTCTTTCATCATTCCCTTCCTGCTCCATATGGAACTTGGGACTACCTCTGCTTTTGGTTCTTTATAAGAAACTCGCAATAAAGCAGTCACCAGCCCTGGCAGTGGTGGTTCATGAAATCATCATTCTATATGCTGAGGTTGCCAGCCTCAAATGACTGGGACATCCACTAGCAATTTTCATATATTAATCTTCACATGTCAATATATACGTATTAGTTCACATGTTAATAATGAAAAAATATAGAATTCAAAATGTACAACTTACGCCAATCTTTAGGCTCACAGACTGCTGGCTCAGAGAAATAAATGCACTTGTAGAGGCCTCTTACATTGGTCTGGGGTGTTGTTACTTTAACAATAAGTTATCACTTTGATTTGTGTTTCAGTTTCCTCAGATTCCGGTGTTCCTCGTTAATAATGTTAGTGTTTTCCTGGGCTTCAAACATGCGTGTTTTGTGGGGTAATTCAAATTATTTCCTCATGGAAATTTCTGCGCGTTACTGCAGAGGTCATGTCTCCCAAATATGGAATGAAAACATCCGATCACTCTCTCGGCAATGTTTACAAATAACTTCATATTACTTTCATATAAAGTAATGTCTTTGTAACAAGGTGTACCGGAAACGATTATGTCATTCTTGTCTGTCCAGAAATGTGTCGCGCAGGCGAGTAATCTAACTACCCGTCGCTTGCGCAAACAAAATTCTTCGTTTACCCATCTGGTCGAGGAAGGCACATCAGCCTTATCAGCGATTAAACAAATTCGCTGGGCGATTTTAGTGCTAATCCGTAGCCTGATGTCGGGCACACCCGAAATTTTCCAACATGATTGTCGGTTAATATTATCTCATCCGTCTCCTTTTCCAGCAGGGATGAACGGGTAAACAAACAGACATGACGACTTATCACTGAGAGGATTGTAAGATGATTTGAAAGTACAAAATATCTGCTTGATAGAATGAAAAGAAAAGGGCCGACCGCGGAAATGCAAGTAATTTAGTACACACACAAAAATATAACTAAATACTGCCGTAGAGGAAAAGAGATCGACCCAATTATTTTGTGACACTGTTACCCATTTACAGCTGGGTAGAATGGAGCGTGACGTTAACAGGTTTAGAACCAGGTATCTCTGCGTCGAGAATCAAGCGCTCTAACCACTCACCGCTGGGTAGAAACACACAAACAGGTAGATAGATGGTGGGAACGATCGACAGCCAGGCAGATAGTTACACACAGACGAACAGATAAGTGTAGAGGCGTGTGAATAAATAGTTGTGAGACAGCTAATACTTAATATAAACAGTTCCACAGGGACCCAAAGATGCAGCAACAGAGAATGCAGTCAGCGACCCATAGCTTGACTGCTTGCATCAGGGTCAGCGAACCACAGCTGACCAAGACCCTACTCCACCTCCACGTGGTGGTCCTGGAAACAGGCTGCATCACTGCAGTCTGGCTGAACGAGTAGGGATCGCAGAGGGAAGGCAAATCCGGTCCCAAAAAATGCCGTGCTGAAGTCGGATGTGTCGACCGAAAGGTGCAGATATCACAGCTCCGGCGTAAACAGACACAACGCAACCAACGTCCTTTTCAGAACGAACGAGGAAGAAGAAGAAGAAATAGTTCCACAGACATGAAGAAAGATAGATGCACAAGTAAAATAGGTTAAGTCACACACACACACAATTCTTAAAAGGAAGTAAAGAAATAATTGGGCGTTTACATAATTACACATCTGCTGTATTTGTAGCAAGCAATCTCTTACCCTTTCGCTATTCAAAGAATACTGTTTGTTAAACACGATTTGCTATAGAACAGTATTTCTCTTCCTGCGGACTACGCTGGTCGCCACGGACAACCGCAAACAAAACAAACCGCAAAGACAAGTTTGCGACCTCATGTGAAAAGGAAATGTAAAGCGCTTTTTTAATTATGGGTGTAACAGAATTTCGTTCCAACGCACTTGCAGAATAAGAAACATTATGAGTACACAATATCACTACATATATTTTTCGGCGAATCACCTGTTGTACTTGACATCAATAAATGTCTGGAAATTGTTGCTCCAGACAACTCTGAACAACTGCTAAAGATGAATAGACTTTAAAATGTTTTGACCATGACTTTTGGGAAACCCTGCATATTAAAGGGAAATGTATGTCTCTTAGTTTTTAAAAAACAAACTGAACAAGGTTATTGATTCGTCCATATAAACAACACGCGATATCACATACGTGGGGGTAAAACATCGCTCTTAATTTGCAAATACACTTTAATCCATACTAAGAAAAGAATATCTCTTCATCAGTTTCCTAGATGTCTATGCTTGAATTTCTGTCAATATCAATCTTCTTTCTTCTTTGGTCCTTGGCCATTGACTGACAAAGCAATCAGTGACCATCACGCCTAGTGGCGTCTTGTAGGGCAGCAACAAACTGTCTCCATCTTCCTCGGTCGACATCCATCCTTCGTGTGATGCCTCCAGCTCTGATTCATACTCAGCATCTCTGCCTCCACAGTTCTCCGCCAGGTGGCTTCTGGCCGTCCTTGAGAAAGCTTTCGTTCTGGAGTCCATAGGATAGCAGTTCTGGTGATGGTGTCAGGGTCTCTTCTGAAGATGTAGCCAACCCAATTCCATCGTCTACCTGCTTTGATGGTGCGCATGTCTTCTAAGTGGCTCCGAAATAGCAGTTCTTGGTTGGTGATGGTGTACGGCCATAAAATTCGAAGAATTTTCCTTAGGCAGGTTGTGTGGAAAGAGGACAATTTGGACTTTCCTTTTCTATTACTCTCCAGCATTCTGCACAGTATAGACATTACGCAGCTCTCATACATTTTAATTTAGTGTTTGTACTGTAGAGGGAGGATTTCCAGCTGTTGTTTAGGTTGGCGAAGGATATTCTGGCTTTATTCATTTGGCTACTGCTGTCTTTGCTTGTTCCGCCATCTGGTGTTACTTTGTTTCCTAAGTATGTCAATGTGTTTGTATTTTCTAGCTCTTGGTCCTTTTGTTTTAAATGGGCGCAAGATTTCTTACATTTAGTGTCATGACTTATGTCTTCTTGACATTAATGTTTAGCCCTACCTGTTGGCTATGTTTAGTCAGTTTGTCTGTTTTTTCTTGGATGTTTTGATGTGAGTGTGCGAAAAGTACTGTCATCCGCGTATTCTAGATCCTCCAGTGTAGAAAATGTTGTCCAATCTATGACAGTTAAAAAAACAGAGTGGTTGATAAGGGACATCCCTGCTGCACTCCTGTTTTCACCTCAAAAGTTACATTGCTCTGCTCAACACTGCATGTGAAATTAACATGCAGGTTTTTAATGATGGAGACCATGCACTCAGGGATTCCATAAGCCCTCAGTATTTTCCATTGGAATTTCCCTGTGTATGCTGTCAAATGCTTTTAAAAGTCAACAAAACTTATATACAGCTGCTTCTGCCATTCTGAACACTGCTCTATTATGTTCCTGAGGGTGAATATATGATCTGCACATTGTCTATTTTTTCTGAATCCTGCTTGTCCCTTCCTCAGTTTATGGTCTGGCGCTCTTGAAATTCTTTGAATAATTATCCTGCCCAACATTTTGCGGGAAACGGATAGGAGTGTAATTCCTCTCCAGGTGTTGCTGTCAGTGAAGTCACCCTTCTTTGGCAATTGAACAATTATTCCTCGGTTCCACTCCGCTGGTGTTGTCTCTGCAAATAGTGGCTCTAATAGCTCTTCCGCTAATGCAAGATCTGTTTTAAATAGCTCTGTATTTAGGTTGTCATGGCCTGGAGCATTCATTTTTTCAACCCTTTGATAGCTGTGATTTCTTCCCTACGTGGAATATCTGTATTTATATCTAGATCATTTTCAGCCTCTGGAATGTTCACTTGTGTCTCTGGAGGTGCTTTATTTGGCGTTTATCTGAAGTGTTCAGCCCATCTTGCTTCTTGCCCCTGTTCTGTGGTAACGAGGTTTCCGTTCTTGTCTCTCTCACTAGTGTAGCAATGTTTGCGCACCGTTTTCTCAATGGTGTAGCGTTGTTTGCGCCCTGTTTTCCACTGATCGCTTTTGTTACTTTGTACACTGCTATGTTCATTCCTCAGTGCTGTCTGAATTGCAAGGTCATCTATGAATTTCCTTTTGTCAGCTCGGGTTTGACGTTTTATTTCCTTGCTCAGCTGACGGCACTGTTCACTATATATTTCCTTCAGCCTAGGGGACTTTGCTTCTATTTTCTTTATTTTGATTTCTTTTCTCATCCCTACGGTTTTCCACCTTTCTGGTATTATCCGATCTTGTATCTTCCTTTCCTGGGATCCCAAGCAAGTTTTGCTGCTTGCTTTAAATACTTTTGGACTGCAGGAAGCAGATAATGCGGCAGAGATAGAAGTTACATATAGGCTGAACTTTTTTCCAAATTCTAGATACACTGAAAACAGACATGATTTTGTCAAGGTAGATCTTTGATGAGCTCTGTATTTCTAAAATAGATCCCTACAGCTCCTGGGGTAGCCTACCCCTGATCTAGAAATTAAAAGGTCTTTAGAACTATATGACGACGTTCGTCAGTCAGTCTATCTTTCTTCTTTGATCCTTAGCCAACGGCTGTCAAAATTGTCAGTGGTCATCACGTAATGGTCAGTGGTAGCGTCTTGTAGGGCACCAACAAACTGCTTCCACTTTGTTCGGTTGGCGGCCATCTTCTGTGCAGTACCCCAGCTCTGGTTCATTCTTTGCATTTCGGCATCTACAGTTCTCTGCCAAGTTGTTTTTGGTCGGCCTCTCTTTCACTTTCCTTCAGGGGTCCATAGCATAGCTGTTCTTAAGATGGCATCAGGGTCTCTCCTGAGGACATGGCCAACCCAACTCCAGCGTCTGCCAGCTTTGATGGTGTGCATGTCCTCATGGTTGCTCCGAGTAAGCAGTTCTTGGTTGATGATGGTATTCGGCCATGAGAATTTTCCTTAGGCAGATTGTGTGGAAAGAGGACATTTCGTTCTTTTTTTTCCAGCATTCCGCACCACAGAGAAGCACATAAAGTACACAGCTCTAATATAACCTTAATTTAGTGTTTGTGCTGTACTGGGAAGACTTCCAGATGTTATTTAGACTAGCAAGGGCTGTTCTCGCTTTATTCATTCTGTTGTTGACGTCTTTGCTGTTTAGTTGGGTTTTTTTTTTAACCAGTCAGTCTATAATTTGGCTTAAAAGTCACTCCGTTTTGTGGGATTCTGACTGACGTGAGTGCTTCGTGCGTCTAAGGAAGTAGAAGTAACACCGTCAACCAGTCAGACGGCATGCATGGAGGCCGTAACGAGGCAGCGACTCCTCCTTGCCAAGGCAGGAAAGACCAATCATCTGTCTGTCTTAAAATTGTATTACATGAAACCACAGAAACAAAACCGGAATGACCTTAAAGGCGAGGAAGACAAGCATATACGATAGTATGGCGCTCTCTCTCTCTCTCTCTGGCAAACCTCTACACCCCAGGGCAGAAGAGGAACGACCAAGTAAGTTAGTTTAGACATGTATATCATGTACTGTGTATATCAAATGGATACAATTGAAGATATAAACATTTAAAAGCCGGAAATGACTTTTCAATCACCCTATAAATGTCAATCCATCCATTCGCCTGTCTATCCATTCACCTAGCACTCGACACACCTACCCACCCACTCACCATTTAATCTGTCTGCTTTCCCTTCACCAATCCGCCCAAACGCCTCCATCCATCCTACCGAGATATCTACCAGGTTTACTTCTGGCTTCAGTGACCTCCGTTGCGAAATCGCAAAATGTCAATACTTTTCTAACTTCATAAGCGTTTCTAATCAGCATCGAGTGTAAACCTGTACCGAGTACACACTTATGTGTGATCTAGCTGATAGCCGATACTATCATAAACGTCGATGCCCTCATATAAACATGTTCAGACAATGAAATCTTTTTTACCGCATGTACCTCCTTCTTTGCTAACTGTATTCTGTTAATGTTCTAAAGGCATGCTGTGATTGATCTATTCTCAGTTCACAACTGTGTATTTAATAAAGTGTTTACACTGTGTAAATGGCAAGTGTGAATTTAAAATGTATTTTCCCCTTATGATTTACTATGGTTACACAATGAAAAATGTCCTAGCAATGCAACAAATGTCGAAATTATGTAGAAATAAAATGTTTATTTTTTTATTTCACTATACTTTTCACATAATTCTTCCCCGTCGACGGATATGAATTGCACTGATGAGCTTTACTTCTTATCCCTTATCCTAAAACACATGCAATACAAAACAGAATACTAGATGAACGTTCATAGCCACATGGTTTGACGATCCACAGAGAGAGGCAAATACAGTACCATGAAATTAAAACGTGGTAATGGATAGTCAAACTGCACTTGGACGAACGCTCCCACAAGATGTTGACTCATACACTGGCAACAACACAGAGTTGCAGAAGGGCACAGTGGTGTCAAATTAATGACACAGAAGACACAGAGAGGCTTCCGCCGCTTTGAGAAATACATGGAATCATAAGACGGTATGAAATAAAAACAAAACTGCAAGAAACGTTTGACGCGCCTGCCCACACCATTGTACAACTTCATATCAGTCTCCCCTTAGGACATGAATGAGGGTATTTCTATTCTGTTGTCTCAGAGACTTTCATAAACTAGACGGGTACTGCACACAGATAATACCCGTTTAATATTCATTGTTTCATTGGTGGCAGACAAATAACAAATGGTTTAAACCACTACTGCTGAGACATTCTTTCTTTCCTTTGGGTGCATTTCTCTACTATCCCATGTTGTCCCCGGGGGGTCCCTGAAAACACAAAGATATAATAGGACTACTGCGCCCTCATGCATGTCGTACAAGGCGAATACTATGAGGGGCTGGCAACCTCATCATATAAAAGAACATACCACTGAAACCACCGCTGTATGAGCACGTGGTACAGGCTTCCTGCAAGGGCACCAGAAACAGTGGTAGCTCCATACTCTGTAAGCAGCGCACAGGAAAATGATGATGATATACCTCTATTAAGAAGAACAAAACGCTCGAATGTAAACACCGGCTATACAGACCTCTGATCGTTTACGATTTACTTTTTTTTTAAATGGAGGAAGGAGGGGCGCGTGTGCCCATGCACGTATTCTTTTAATTTAATCACCCTTTTTTTCTAAAACTACTACTGTAACTACCTGTCTCTCATCTACTGACACGACCCTCGAGCCGTCAGGAGTTTGAATGCCAGAAAACAGTATACACAGTACGCAAGAAAGTGAGTCGTGTGTACGTTACTCATGTAATTACTGGTAGTTAGGTTTAGCGACAGTATATGGCGTCACTGAAAATAACACATATCTGCTTCAATGTGTCTGAAGGTCTGGCAACTGTATGCAACTACAAGGGGATTGACATAAGTCTTGGGCCTGACCATGAAGGAGTCACAGGAGGAAAATGAAACTTGGCACATTTAAAGTTCATCATATTTGCACTGAATGTGTAAAGTACGCGTTTGTTTCTTCAGTGGGTTTTCCCGCTACGGTGCACGGCGTAATGTACCCTATTGGCCAGATCTGCTGCTCCAAAGATTTGACAAAACAATGGAAAAGAAGGAGGCCAGAGCTGTGATAAAATTTCTGATGTTTCAGGGTAAAACACCTACATTTTTTTGGAGACCATGGTGACAGTAGATGAGACTTGGGTACACTATTATGACCCGGATCCAAAATTGCCAGCATGCAATGGAAAACCCCGGGCTCCCCAACACCTGTCAAGCCGAGGGCGCAGAAATCTGCAGGAAAAGTGATGCTGACTGTTTTTTGGGACGGCAAAGGTTCCTTTTGAAAGATTATCTGCCTCTTGGCAACACAGTAAATGGACAGTACGATGCACATCTTCTCACCAAACTAAAGATAAGTTTGTGACCAGGAAACGAGGGATAACGCGCACTCAAAATCTTCCTTTGCTTCAAGACAACGCGCCCTCTCACAAAGCACGGCTTGTGCAGCTAGCAGCCAACGATTTGAAATATTGAAATTCTTTACCACACACCACCATATTCTCCAGATTTGGGCTCCATCAGACTTTTTTCTATTCCCAAATCTTAAAAAAACAAGAGCTAAAAGGAAATCATTTTGACATGTTATGACTGGTTTAGTTTTGAAAAATAGGGTGTTTCTACTACTCCCAGTGGTGAGGTCTTTTCAAGGTCAAGCAGAGTATGGCAGAAGTGTGTCAATTCAGACGGTGGCTATGCTGAAAAGGAATAAACACTATACAAAATTTCAGCTCTCTGTGACATGTCCTTCATGGTCAGAGCCCAAGACTTATGTCAATCCCCTTGTATATGTTTATCCCCAGATTATGCGTCTCTGATTGGGACGAAAAATGTCACGTTAATTGTAACACGGGCAGAAAGGACAATAATCCCGTTTAACTACCCCTATTATCTTAAAGTAAAAAAAATAAAAACAAAGAGCCCCAGGCACCAGGCAGGCCCCGTATCAATGATCTTAAGGGTAGGTAAAATATACTTTAAACGATGTCTTGTGAATGATGCATTCTCAACTTGCGATCGTTAATGTTGGTACAAGAAGGGTCTGGGATTCAACAACGATCGAGAAATTCTCATGATGCATTGAAATAGTTCTCCCTTCTTTTTCCCCTTCCACCCCCCCCCCCCCCCCCAATAATAAATAAATAAAACAACACAATATTTCCATCTACAAGTGACGGATGATCGTATAGGTACAACAGGCGAAGGAATCTACATCACATTTCACCTTCAACTGATGCATCAATTTTAAAATAGGACATGCCAATATAAAAAATAAAAAAAACGCTACACAAAGACGCATAATAAGCTAGATACAAAGGTTTGCTTCAGTCCTTCAAAATCGTAACGATATCCAGATAAGTAAAAAGTGTGTAGTTTTTATACTGCCACAAACCTGTGAGAAAAAAAAAAAGGGGGGGCGTGCTGTGCTGGACTGTAACATAAATAAACAAATGTGGGTAAATACCAGGCACTGACTCGTTAAGACAGAAAGGAAAACACCAGACAAAAGAGTGTGTTGACGTTCAAGAATGACTTGAAACTTCTCTTTTATAATAATGCTAAAAACTGGTGGGTGATCTTCTTCTTCTTCAGCTACCATGCCTGCTGGCGCGTGTAATCATGTCTCACACCAGCTTCCCGTCTCCAGTGCTGCTTATCAATTATGTTAACTTCTTTCCACACCTTGTAAAAACAGTCCAGTATTTTCTCCCTTTATTCCTCTATATCGATTTTCCATCAATCTGTCCTGTTGTCACAGTACAGTATATTCCAGCTATGTCCTCCTCATAACATACCCACAGAAAAATGGCTGTATAATTCTGCTATGAGTGATAAGCTTCATATCAAAGTCTGGCTTGTTTGGGGATATCCTCATTACTCTTTTTAGCCTCTCATGGTAACCATAACAAAATTCTGTAAAATAACATCTCTGGAGGCTCCAGGGTTATCCTGCTTGTTTATCAACTGTCCATGACTAACTCTCGTATGTAAGGATTGGCTTGACAATGAAGAACGTTCTTTCTTACTTCCGTTGACAAAAATTTGTAGCAAACAATAATTTTCGTTAAATGTAATGCTGCTTTTGCCTGAGCTAAGCTACTCTTGACCTCTGAGATGAATCTCCCATCCGATGTTACAAAGATGCCTATTTATTTGAATCTACTGAAGTGTTTCAAAAAACCGTTTAATTCACTTTGATTGATTATTCTGGAACCGTCAATCTTCGAGATGACCATTACTTTACTGTTTTTTTTGCCCTTGTTTTTATTTCTGTCATTATTGTTGCGCCATTATTGAATTTTGTTATTGTGAGAATACTGTGGGTAATATTAAACAATAAAGCTGCTGAATACAATTCGTCAACACTACTTCACTAGAGAGACATTTTTTTTGGTTTAAACTTTTGACAAAATAACAGGTAACAAACATTTAGCTCTACTGCTCATTTGAATTATTACAAGAAAACAAAAGCCAGCATGACTGGATAGAAATATCAGCGTAACTTATCTCTCAAACATGTATAAATTATTGTATCACCATTGGTCACATTGTGAAAAATTCTTCTTCCGTAAGTACCATGCCAACTGGCAGATCCAAATCATGTTTCAAAAAACTAGGTCGTGTCCTCTTGTGATGTTTTATCATTTCTGTTGTTGCTTGTTTTGTTTTTGTTGTTGTTGTTCCCTCTTCGGTAGCACGTGTCTTTTCGCCCTGTTAAGATATAGTTGTTGTTCTAGTGTTTTCCAACTGTAAAATAAAACAGAGGTAGACTACTACAAAAACAAACGGGACAACAAACTGAAGGCCTGTGCTCCAAAGGACGTTGAAAAGCAAAGAACAAACGTTTACCCAAACATGGAAAGAATAGAAATAAAATGAAAGAAGAAAGGAAGTATGGAAGGAAAAGTATACACACACAAAATCCCTCCAAAAGTTCATGGTTATCCATTCCAATCGTATCCAGAGCCAGACGACGCAATCCAACAACACAAAGAGATGCTTTCACAACTAAGCACACAAAAGAGATGTAAATGTTCTGTATTAATAAAACACAAAAGATCAATATCCGATACACCGACCGATCAGATGATAAACTTTGCTGATTGATCCAAAGTGACACCCGTAGCTGAACATACAAGAACTCGGTTATGTAAGTTTTTTTTTTTTTTTTTAAACAACACTGTCAAAATGTCCATAAATATCACATAACTAGTCAGGCAAACACGACAAAACAAGATGGACAATTGATTTTGTCGGTCCAACCGTTCACATGAACGTCAGCGACAGTTGGCAACACAAAACAGGTGAGAACTTTAATGTCACTGTCACACCAGGGGGACGTAGCCTGGAAAACATATGTCCCCTGAATAATTTACCAAACACGTTGACAACAACGTACGAACAGGATGGAAAGAGAACACGGACATTTCGAAAAAATATATTACAGAAGTGACAACGTGATCGAGAGGGGTAGAGATCCAGTCAAAAACAAACTTTTTTTTTGCTCTCTGCCTAAGATTTTCTTTTTTTTTAATGTGATCGCTGTATCATAAGCCTATGATTCTTCAGCCCTAAAGGAAATTAAAGAATAGTAACACTGTATCCCAACCGGCAATGTCGCAGAAAGAGACAGTGATACAGGAGAGCTGGGAATGCCGGCTACTCCATTGTTCAGAAATTAAAAACCAAAAACACAAGTAACAAATAAAATTATAAGTAAGACGGATATGTCCATTCCAAAGCAAGTAATTCGTATAATTCAACGTAACCACTCAATACAGAACGAGGTCCTCAATCAAGGATGTTAGCGAGATTTGGTACCACCACTTGCTTTGTTGTGAAAATGTGTTAACGCGACACACACACCACACACACCACACACACCACGCGCGCGCAACAACACCAAAAACGCGCAACGCACATTCACACACACACACGCACCAACAGCGCAGGGATAAATCGCGGCAGATCCTTTCTTTTGAAGTTTGAAGGAGGGCGGAAAACTGTGAAATTAACGTTTTAGCGCTGCGGACGGTATTGAAGAACGAGAATAT